>WNWU01000031.1:2530581-2555589 GCA_012654045.1 Ptyas mucosa
TTCTATTCTATTCTATTCTATTCTATTCTATTCTATTCTATTCTATTCTATTCTATTCTATTCTATTCTATTCTATTCTATTCTATTCTAGCGCTTGGCAGCCAGTCTGCATTTACAAATACAGATCATGCTTCAGCTAGCTCTCTCCTGTCCACCCCCATCTCTGTTCTTTTGACCGCTGTGTACCATGTTCAGAGTCTTTCGGAGGTAAGGAGAGGCACGAAGTCTAAAGCTAATGTCCTGTTTTCTTCTTTCTTCTTTTAGGTATGATATGGGCTGAATGCAAAGAAATTTGGTCCCAAGGTCCCAAGGAATACCTGTTTGAGTTGTGGAATATGTTAGATTTTGGTATGTTGGCTATTTTTGCGGCCTCATTCATTGCCAGGTTCATGGCCTTCTGGCATGCTTCCAGAGCCCAGAATATTGTTGATGCTAATACAACTGCAATATTGGACCCCAGGATAAAGTACTACACTTTGGGTGAGCAGCTCAGATTTATACTATAGAGCTAAACTAACGTTTTAATTCCTTTCAAATATGAATTTATATTATTCAGAACTGAAGTATACCGTATATACTTATATTATATAATCCCATCCAGAAATAAGCCTCAATTCTTTTTAACCAGACTTGACTTATCTTAGAAATGAAACAGAATAACACCACATAAACGTGCCGTTTTGCTTCTAAAGTAAAAGAGGTTTTACTGAATGGCCATGAAAGTAAATTAAATGCTATAAAGTAAATAACAGCAAGACGTTATAAACAAGCCATCTCCAGAAAATATATGGCAGTTTTTAAAACATTTTTTAAAAAATACGACACCTTCTGGATCTGATGAGACAGCGACTCTCAAAATTCTAGCTTTCTTGTCCTTCACTGGCTGGGAGTTGCAAAAAAGTTGCAACCCCAATTTATAGTAAAAAGCAGCAGGATATAAAAAGTTGGTTTAACTCAACTTATGAGATGCCATAATTTATTCACCAAGTTTTATCAGCCATAATCTGCGGGAAAAGTGACGTGTTCATTGCAAACCTGAATGTAAACAGTATTGAAGTCAAAGAGAAACACTTCTGAAGATTGTTGCTTGAACTCAGATCCAGAACAAAGGAAGATCCTCTCGTTTCCTCAGTTGTCTTATTTCATACAAGGTTAAATGATACCTAGGCTACAGGTAGTAATGCAGTGGTCATAAGTGTGAAAAATGGTCGTATGTTTCAGTGCTGTTGTAACTTCAAACAGTCACTAAATGAACGTAAGTTGAGGACTACCCGTACTGTGGTTGACCTAATGTTTTGAGCAGGCAAGTAGGACAGTGGTGGGTTTCAAACTTTTTTACTACCGGTTCTGTGGGTGTGGCTTGGTGGGCGTGGCATGGCTTGGTGGGTGTGGCTTGGTGGGCGTGGCAGGGGAAAGATACTGCAAAATCCCCATTTCCTCCCGATCAGCTGGGACTTGGTAAGCAGAGAATAGATGGGGGCGGAGCCAGTCAGAATTTTTACTACCAGTTCTCAGAACTACTCAAAATTTCCGCTACCGGTTCTCCAGAACTGGTCAGAACCTGCTAAAACCCACCTCTGATGTAGGAGGACCAAAGCTCAACATATTAAACTAAAACTCTTCTATTTCTTTCTTTTTAGCAAGAATAGACTGGGATCCATCTGACCCTCAAATCATATCCGAAGGCTTGTATGCAATTGCTGTGGTTTTAAGTTTCTCACGCATCGCCTATATTTTGCCAGCCAACGAAAGCTTTGGACCCTTGCAGATATCCCTTGGTAGAACTGTGAAAGACATATTCAAGTTCATGGTCATATTTATCATGGTTTTTGTGGCCTTCATGATAGGAATGTTTAATCTCTACTCCTATTACTTGGGAGCAAAGCAGAATGAAGCATTTACTACGTAAGTTAATCCTTATGGAATCTGTAAATGATTGTATTGGAAGGCACTCAGCTGGATTAAGTCTTTTTGACTTTGTAACATTCTTAGTGTGAGCAGAATGTATTTGATTCCATTGTCATAGTTAGCTACGGTTGCTGACCCTGAAACATTTCTCTGCTGTACCGTTTTTATGCTGTTAATATCGATGCCTTCAGATCTGTGAAATCGGATTAGGTGAACGTTTTCATGAATGTGGAAGGATCACTGCTTTTAATCAGTGTGATTTTTTTTTCATACTACTGTATCTTGTTGGATTGCCATAAGATAGATTGATAAGATTATTAGAGAAAGCGGAACTATGGTGCTTGTACATTTTCCTAAGAAGAGATATTAAGCAGGAAAAAAATTACGAAATACATTTCATATTCCTTACTCTGTGTACATTCAAAATTCAATATTCTGATGCAGATGTGTCAGCATGCATTTAGTTAGTTTATTCATTTATTTATTTGTATCCTGCCTTTATTATTTTTACAAACAATCCAAGACAGTGAACATATCCAGCACATCTTCTTCCAAGGACTATCTGTATACAGAGAATCTTACAATGCTAAATCCAGCATTGTGCATTATGAAATAAACTGTATCAAAATTCATACTGTAAATTGTTGCAGTTTGGAATTTTAGCCAATTCTCCACCTGTGCCTCCAACTATATTTTGTATTTGTTTACACTCATTCCCAGATGTATTGTTTTCCTTTGGCTATCCAACATTTTATGCTGACTAACAAACTTCAGTTTGAATTGCTCTATTTTGTTTCTCTTTATATTCTTTCTGTCCCATTTTGGTGTTATTGAAGCATTAGGTTTTTTTTCCCAATCCAGTACTGATTTTTTGTGTTTGTGGATAGTATTGCTGTGGTTTCATCAGGAACAACATTAAAAAAAAAATAGAGATTGCTGTTATTATGTAAAAGGATATTAAGAAAATGTCCAAATCAGATCATGCCAGAGCATGCCCATTTCTTTCAAACATGCTAAGAAAATGTAAACATGTACCGTGTTTCCCCAAAAATAAGACCCTGTCTTATATTTTTTTTGAACCCTGAAATAAGCACTTGGCCTTATTGCCATGCACTCAAAAGCTCGATTGGGCTTATTATCAGGGGATGTCTTATTTTTGGGGAAACAGGGTAGGAAAAAGGAAGGCGATAATATTTAAAAGAAGGGGGGGAAAGAGTGGTATATTAGACGACTAGAAGCATTTCTACTTTTGACTTGCCAAAGTAATTGCATTTTTCCTTTTTTTCCCTAGCAACTTCTGATCATGTCTCACTTAAACTTTTAAAATGATTGATGTTTATGTTATTGTAATTTTTTTATTGTTGTGATTCACCCAAAACAATTGAGGCCTAGAAGTTTAATATATTATCAAATGAAAGAAACAAAGTATTAAAAAGTTATGATATTTATGTAGTTGCTTACCAAGCACATCTAAATTCTATTAAAGTAACCGAAATATCTTTACAATCCCCAAGACATGTCACAACTTTTGAGCACCCCTAATGTTTGGAAATTGAAAGTTGAAAAATTTGACATGCCCAATTCATTGTGACATTTGTGTGTATTCACAAAGAAGAGTCAAAAAATGCAAGATGATAGGTATGATGTCACACCACCTTTGGATGTTAGTACGGCATTGATACAGGTAGAAATGAGTGGGTTTTAGATTGTGACAATGCAACTTCATCTTCCAATTTTTGATATATAGGTAGTCCCTGACTTACAACAGTTCATTTAATGAACATTTGAAGTTACAATGGGACTGAAAAAAGTGACTTATGACCATTTTTCACACTTACGACCACTGCAGCATCCCCATGGTCATGTAATCAAAATCCAGACGCTTTGCACTTGGCTCCTATTTATGATGGTTGCAGTGTCCAGAGGTCATATGATCACCTTTTGTAATCTTCTAACAAGCAAAGTTAATGGGGTAGCGAGTTTCACTTAACCATGTTACAACTGCAGCAGAGGTGGGTTTCAGCAGGTTCTGACCAGTTCTGGAGAACCGGTAGCGGAAATTCTGAGTAGTTCGGAGAACCGGTAGTAAAAATTCTGACTAGCCCCGCCCCCATTTATTCTCTGCCTCCCAAGTCCCAGCTGATTGGGAGGAAATGGGGATTTTGCAGTAACCTTCCCCTGGAGTGGGGTGGGAATTGAGTTTTTACAGTATCCCCCCGCCACGCCTACCAAGCCACACCCACAGAACCAGTAGTAAGCATTTTTGAAACCCACCACTGAACTGGATGACATTGGGCTTATCACCAGGGGACTGGGAGTTCTAGTCCAGTGGTGGGTTGCTCCGGTTCGGTCTGGTTCTATAGAACCGGTAGTAAAACCGGCGGGAGACTCTGCCTACCCGCCACAATGTCATCATGGGTGATCTGCGCATGCGCAGAAGCTTGCGCGGTCCCACTGCGAACTGGTAGTAAAGATAAGTAGAACCTACCCCTGAACTGCAGTGATTCACTTAACAACTGTAGCACGAAACTCACTTAATAACTGTCTCACTTAGCAACAGAAATTTTGAGCTTATTTGTGCTCATACGTCGAGGACTACCTGTACAAATATACAACACATATCCTGCAAATACCATCCATGACATAATATATTTTCAAGTACTATTAATTAAAGATAGGCAGATTGCTGCTAATGCAGTTCAATTTTTCTAGATCTTTTGCAAGATTTGTTCATGCTTTTATTCTTTTTTTTTTTTCAGAGTGGAAGAAAGCTTCAAGACTTTGTTCTGGGCAATATTTGGACTTTCTGAAGTAAAATCTGTGGTCATAAATTATAACCACAAATTTATTGAAAATATTGGCTATGTCCTTTATGGTGTTTATAATGTCACCATGGTTATTGTTTTGTTGAACATGCTTATCGCAATGATCAATAGTTCCTTCCAGGAAATTGAGGTAATATTCTGATTAAACTAATACGGGCTTACCTCAAAGACATTAAAACGTTGTATATATTCTTAATTAGGAACTACAGCCATGCTAATAAACAAACACAGGAAACATTGTAGCATAGAAGCAGTCTTTGAGCTAACAGAGCTTTTCTTTAAAATTATTACTGTTCATTTAAACTATATTTATGGCTCTGCTGATAGGTAAATATGAGTATTCAGCAATAAAACTCTATATTTGCATCAGTCTTCTGTTTTGGCCAAGGCCGTTTCTGGAAGATTGTTATGAGGGCTTCCTGAATGTTTTTGGGTGTTGCTTCCTGGGGACAGAATTATGTTCAAATCCAGCAAGACTATTCTGATACTTTTATACCTAGTTTTCGACACTATAATTTAAGAAAGATGTTGACAGGCTAGAACAGGTCCAGAAGAAGAGAAAAGAGATGATGCATAGCCTGCACGCTAAGGCCCGTGAAGAAAAGTTGAAGGGTATTAGTTTGAGGAAGAGGCTATTAAAAATGATGTATTACTCACTTTCTGAAGCTATAGCTAGATAGTTCTCTGCCATTTTGGAACATAAGACATAAAAGAGCAGGAACAAATAGAAAAGGATTTTGACTAAATGCCAGAAAGAATCACCTGACAAAATAAGCTAATAGACTATGGAAAAAAGAGAAGCATTTTCTGCACAAAGGAAACCAGTTTTTATTTCCTAGCACCAAGCAAAGAAGTTTTGAATCGCTCAATCAGTGTGCTAATTTTTTAACATCTTGCTGCTCAGAAATTTGCATTCAGGTTGCTGCTTTTATTTTATTGTTTTAGTGTTGTGCTTTTTCATAATTGTAGTTAATTGTATATTTAATGTATTTGCATTTCATGTGTTTATTTAACAATATTTATAGCCAGCTCCAAAACCTAATATAGATCACCCTGACAAAATGTAGATTTTGAAGAATGGCATCTATTTCTTTTTACACCCCTTGCATTGGGGTGGAGTCAGGGCGACTGAATGGAGCTAAGTGTTTCCTGGCCAGATGCCCTTCCTGACACCTACATGCAGTTCGCACCAGATATTTTCTCTTTGAGCCCAGAAAGAGAAATATCTGCCGCTGGCTAGAATTGAATTCTCAACCTCTTGAATATAAGACGAGCGTCTTAACATCTAGGTCGCTGCACTGCTCATACATATATTAAAAAGTGTGTATGTGTGTATGTGTGACTGAGTGTGAGTGTGTGTGTGTGAGAGAGAGAGACACAGAGAGAGAGAGTGCATTTGTAGGCATTTAGACAAATCTGCAGCTTTTTAAACAAGTGTATATTCTCTTGTGTACCACTGTTTCAGGTAACGACTGACTGACTGTTTTCTCTGCCTTTCAGGATGATGCCGATGTAGAATGGAAATTTGCCAGAGCAAAACTCTGGTTTTCTTATTTTGAAGAAGGCCGAACTCTTCCCGTCCCTTTCAATCTGGTGCCCAGCCCCAAATCTCTGCTGTACTTTTCCCTCAGAATAAAGACGTGGATTTTTAAACTACTGTTTTGCCACGCAAAAGGTTTCCAGGAGGATGCTGAGATGAATCAGGTAACCAGCTGCCACATACTAGAATTGTATATTTTTCATAGTTTGTGTTGGAGGAGGAAATAGGTGCTATTCCTACACCATTCAACACAATGGCTGCCTCAGGAGGTGAGCTTTCAGCAAGTAAAATCAGTGGCTATTACATTGCTACCCTACTGTTCCAGGAAATGAGGTAGCATACTTAGCATTGTTTAAAGCCAGCTTTTAGACTATTAGACAATTGAAAAGTATACTGACTTTGTGCATCCTGCCACCATGTGTTCACAGACTGTAATGCAATATAATTTCACTTGGGCCTTTTAAAATTTAACAGCAGTCTTGAAATATTATTACACTGAAACAATTGAACGCAACTGCCTCATGAAATCTGCCTTCTGCTTTTTATGTCTTACTTTCAGAGGGACTGAGAATTATTTCTGACTTCCTTTTAGTGGTAGTTTTGAGCATTATTGTAGGAGGTCCCTGCTCTTGCTTGCAGCTCTGATCTTTCCATCACCTTGAATTAGAAAGCTCTCCCCATGGATGAAGTTCCCTTATTATGACTTCTTAACAGAAGTATGAGGAATCAGGAGAACAGTGGATTGCCGAAGAGATGATTTTATGTGAAAAATAGGAATTGGTGCATATCTTGTTGACTTTAGAACTAAACAGCTGCAAATGCTCCAGACTTCTTTTCTGAAACAAATTTTAGAAAGGAAATTCTCTTTCATGAGAGAGAGTTAGAAATGAAAAATAGAGGATAATTTTTCTGCATAACACTAAAAATAACTTCATATAGACAATTTGCTTAGAGAGAGTGTTAGTGAGAAGATTCATGAGATTTTGCTTCCTGAAAACTGCTCTTCTAAGAATTGAATTTCTAAAAGAAAAAAAAACATCATACTTGTTGCATCTGGATGAAAAACACATGTTTTAGATGGAATTTAGTAATTATGTGGTAGTGGAAGGGAAAATGAAGGCAATGTTAGTTGAAATCCTTGGTCTATTCTTCAGAACCTACATGTATCAAGGTGTATGTATGCATGCAAGTAGAATTAAGCTAATTGAGAGTATTTATAAATGGATATGCAAAGGGACAAATCACGTTTATTAAGGAATACTCCAATAACCAACTTGCATGTTAAGCTTTCTATCCTTAAAATGAAGAAAGCAAGGAGAAATCAAGCTATTTTTTCTTAAGAATATCAATCTTCCGCTTAGAAGAATGCAAAGGAAAAAGAGGAATGAAGAAGGAGATGCTTATTTTTTTTCTCTTCTAAAGCTCTTACGGATTAATAAATAAAATGATCAATATTTTGGAGCTCATGTCTAATAGTTATTATGTTCAATGATAGGTTGCTCTTCCTTTATCATGTTTGTAGCTAAAGCTTCAGTCATTTGCGGAAATAAAGTACTCCAGCAAATATAAAATGTGATTAGTTTTTGAAAATACTTTGATCCATGTGAACATTTGATTAGATTAACAGAGTTGGAAAGGACCTTGTAGGTCAGGGATGGCTAACCTTTTTGCCATCGCGTGCCAAAAGCGGGGGGAGCACGGTGGGGGTCACACGCACGTGTGCCCACATCCATAATTCTATGCGCCTGTCCCCCCCATGCTCCCACTTTTGGCACGTGGTGGCCCGGTGGGCCCGGTAGGCCTATTTTTCGCTCTCCCCAGGCTCCAGAGCCTTTCTAGGAGCCTGGGGAGGGTGAAAACAGCCTTCTCCACCCTCCCAGAGGCCCTCCGGAGGCCAGAAAGAATGTGTTTCCTGACTTCTGGTGGGCCCAGAAGGCCCAAAAATCAGCTGGCCGGCGCATGCATGTGTGCCGAAGCTGAGCTCGCGTGCCCACTGATATGGCTCCACGTGCCACCTGTGGCACTCGTGCCATAGGTTCGCCATCACGGTTGTAGGTCATCTAGTCCAAGCGGGAGACCCTGCACCATTTCTGATAAATGGCAGTCCAATCTCTTCTCGAAAGCCTCCACTGATGAAGCTCCCATAACGTCCGAAGGCAAGCTGTTCCATTGGTTGATTTTTCTCACTGTCAGAACATTTCTCCTTATTCCCAGGTTGAATATATCCTTGATCAGTTCCCATCCATTATTCTTTGTCTGGTCTTCAGGTGCCTTGGAAAATAGCTTGACCCCTTCCTCTCTGGGGTAGTGCCTCAAATATTGGAACTCTGCTATCATGTGTCCCCAGGTCCTTCTCTTCACTGGACTAGCCATGCCCAGTTCCTGCAACCATTCATCATATGCTTTAGCCTCTAGTCCCCTAATCATCCTGATTGCTCTTCTTTGCACTTTTTCTAGAGTCTCAATATCTTTTTTATAGCGTGGTGACCAAAACTGGATGCAGTATTCTAGGTGTGGTCTTATTAAGGCTTTATAGAGTGGTGATGAGAATGTAACCATGTTAATTTAATGAAGTAGAGAGCCTGGATTCTCAAAATCTACCATCAAGTTCCTAGATAAAAAAATAATACAGAAGACTGGATACAAAAGGCCATGAAATGAGAGAAAATAAATTGGAGTGACATATCTATATAGAACCCAGTTGTTAGTTGGTGACAATTAATAAAATTGTACCACTAAATAAAAACATTCACCTATTTTTCCTTGGCTTATTTTTGGAGGTTCCTTGCTGATCTTCTTTGAAATATCCAGCAGGTAGAAAAAAGGAAGAAAAATAAGTTGGAATTATCTAAGAAAACTTCTCATTTTTATTTCTTATTTTCAGATGGAGCATAATAAGCTACCAAATATAAGAAGTACAGATGACATCGGCTTAAACAGCTCAAATAATTCACAAAGAAAGTACCAGGTAAGTATCAAACTTGCATCTTATGCTTAACTAGATCACTTAAAGACATAGTTGTGGCATTTGCAGAAGAACTTAGCCAAGTTTAAGCTGGGTTATATTTTTTGTGAATTAATTTGTCATATAGGGCTACCAGATCTGGACTGTAGAATTTAGGATGGCTTTTATATAAAAGCAAAGCGCTAGGTTTTTTTTTTTAAAAAACTATACCTTTATTTTTACAACCCAGGTCTCATAACTCAACCTGTTTGGTTGGTTATGGTTTGTTGTATTTTGCAGGTCTGAATGAAATGGGTTAATTCAGTAAGTTACAAATTTAGTGGGAATCCAGCCAATTGGAACCATCCAGGAAGTTCAATAGACAAAATTCTGCAGAATTTTAGTACAAGGTGTAAGACATATTCAGTCTTACATGAAGAAGTCACAAAGTAACTTGTGAGAAGACTCAACTGTGAAAAATGCCATACAGGAATCCTTCCTTCAGGAATTGCCATGATTCAATAGAATAGAAGAATAGAGTTGGAAAGGGTGGAGGTCTTGGAGGTCTTCTAGTCCAACCCTCTGCTCAGGCAGCAAACCCTATACCATTTCAGACAAATAATTATCCAATTTCTTCTTAAAAACTTCCAGTGTTGGAGCATTCACAACTTTTGGAGGCAAGTTGTTCCAATGATTAATTGTTCTAACTATTGAATCACAACAGTAGAATCACACTAGCGCATGAATTAATAAAAAGTCTCCACTAGGCCATTGAGTCCAATTCCCTGTTCTCTTCAAAAAATCTAAATTAAACCATCTGAGACAGATGGCCTTCTAACTCTCCATTTCAATGCATCCAGTGAAAAGATTTCACCAGCTTTTTGAACAACTGGTTCTACAGGCTGTTCTTATTGTTCAGAAGTTTTTCCTAACTTTCAAGGTGGAATCTCTCTCTCTCTATCATTGATTTCCATTATTCTGTGCCTTTTCCTTTAAAAATAAATAAATAAATAAAATTTGGGGGTAATAGCCAACTTATCTTGGCCTTCCGAGTAAATCTCTTAATGAATTGTTCTGAATATGGATCTCCTGCATCAGTTTGGGTCAATGGAAAAATATAGGGAAATTGCTGTTAGTTGCGAAGTCGTTTTCAACCCATCGCGACCCCATGGACAACGTTCCTCCAGGCCTTCCTATCCTCTACCATCCCCTGGAGTCCATTTAAGTTCACACCTACTGCTTCGGGGACTCCATCCAGCCACCTCGTTCTCTGTCATCCCCTTCTTCTTTTGCCCTCAATCTTTCCCAGCATTAGGCTCTTCTCCAGCGAGTCCTTCCTTTTCATTAGGTGGCCAAACTTTTGAGTTTCATCTTTAGGATCTGGCCTTCTAAAGAGCAGTCAGGGTTGATCTCCTCTAGGACTGACCGGTTTGATCACCTTGCAGTCCAAGGGACTTGCAGGAGTCTTCTCCAGCACCATAGTTCAAAGTCCTCAATTCTTTGGCGCTCAGCCTTTCTTATGGTCTTGTTATGGAAATTGTTATGGAAATAAGGAAAATTGTTATGAAGCAGTAAATTCTACTATGTTCAGTGAGGTTTCTGACTTAATATACTTAATATACATCATGGGTCCCCAACCCCTGGGCTGTGGATCAGCATCGGGGCAGCATGTCAGAAACTGGACCATGCAAACAAGTGAAGTCCCATCCTCAGGATACAGGCAGCATGTGAAACTACGATCCTTCCGGTCCATGGAAAATCCTCTCTCCATGGAACCAGTCCTTGGTGCCCAAAAGGTTGGGAGCTGCTAATATACATGACACAGCAATATTTGTATAAGCATCGGTTTGGTCATAGAAAGGCTCTGAATAGTTCCGGGAGAGCAAGCCAAGCGTTAGTCAGCTTGTAGAATTAGGATCCTTTCATCAAAGCTAAAATAATTTTTTTGATGCTTCTCTTTTCTAGAAGATCATGAAACGTCTTATTAAACGTTATGTACTGAAAGCTCAAGTAGACAGAGAAAGTGATGAAGTCAATGAAGGTAAGATTGTAGAATGGCTATAATTCTAATATTAGATAAGAAAGATTTCTTGTTTGTTTGTATCACCAAGACTTTAGTTGTATCTTTGCTTGCAAACATGTATTTTTAATGTATGGTCTATACTAGCCTTGTGCATTTCTAGAAGTGTCTCCTCAAAGTCATGCTGTCAAATGATTCATTAGCAAATTGATGAATAACAGAAGCAGAGTTTTCAGGTTATGGCTGTAGAAAGCAGAAAATGTAAGGGGTGAATGGGATCTTGGAGATCACTTATCCCAATCTAATTGCCCAATGCAGGAATCCATTATTACAGCAAAGTGTAGTACATCGAATCTTGGGTGGGCTTTATACCCCTATAAATATAGGTAGTCCTTGGCTTATGACCACAATTGAGGCTAAAATTTCTGTTGCCAAGTGCAACATTTAACTGACTTTGGTACCAGTTTGTGAGCTTTCTTGCCACAGTTGTTAAGTGAATCAGTGCAGTTGTTAAGTTAGTAACACAGTTGTTAAGTCAATTTGGCTTCCCCATTGACTTTGTCTGTCAGAAGGTCGCAAAAGATACCTTCAGTGCCTTTGTAATTTCAAACAGTCACTAAATGAACTGTTGTAAGTTGAGGACAACCTATATAACTTTTCCTCTAACACACAAACATACATAAAAATCCCAAAATCAAAATAATTCCCATTTATCACAAATGCTATCTTTTTTTTCCTTGGGGGCACTAAAAAAATTAGTAGTATATTACTGGTATATCTGGTATATAATAGCAATGGAACTTAGACTTGTATACTACTTCATGTTGCTTTACAACCCTCTCTAAGCTGTTTACAGAGTCAGCCTATTGCCCCCAACAATCTGGGTCCTTATTTTACTGACCTCGGAAGGATGGAAGGCTGAGTCAACCTTGAGCCTGATGAGATTTGAAGTGCCAAATTGCAGGCAGCCAGCAGTCAGCAGTCAGCAGAAGTAGCCTGCAGTACTGCACTCTATCCACTGCACCACCGCAGCTATTCCTATTGCTATATGTTGTGCAGGCAATGTCACCAGTGATCTCATTACAGAGGAGCAGTAAACGTTGACTGGGGAGGGCAGTACTTTTATATATCTATTTATTTTTCCTCCTGGATGTGTGCAATGGATCCAGAAACTTGACCTCTGCAATTTGTAACAGGATACAGAGTCTCAATCTGCAAGTCATAATACGAGCCCTGGTAGATGTGGATAGAACAGCATTTCCGCCCTTGACTGAGAAACTAAAGAAAGGAGCAGATCTCCGATGTAAAAAAAAAAATGTTGAAAGTTTCTAGCAGTGATTTTTCAAAAGGAATGACATGTTGAGCAGGCAGTCTGTTTTAAGGCCTTAAATTGTGCTTTGATGTCAGGGGCAAAGCAAGACAAGATAAGATAAGGCCAGTTAGCATCTTCTTTGAAATGGGTTTCCCAATTTAATCTTTACCTGAATTTTGAGGCTAAGACTTGAAAGGCAGAATGAGGTTGCGCTCTTTGGATGAAAAGCAGAACACGACATAAACCAGCAAATAAAGCTCACCCTTTTTCTTGTGCAATATAGGTAGTCCTCAACTTACCACCACAACTGAGAGCAGAATATCCATTGCTAAGCAAAATGGTTGTTGAACGAGTCATGCCTACTTTTACAAAAAAAAAATTGTCACAATTGTTAAGCAAATCACTGCAGTTCAGAGGTGGGTTTCAGCAGGTTCTGACCAGTTCTGGCGAACCGGTAGCGGAAATTTTGAGTAGTTCGGAGAACCGGTAGTAAACATTCTGACTGGCCCCAACCCCATCTATTCTCTGCCTCCCAAGTCCCAGCTGATCAGGAAGAAATTTAATTTAATTTGATTTATATGCCGCCCTTCTCCGAAGACTCAGGGCAGCTTACAATGCGTTAAGCAATAGCCTTCATATTTTTGTATATTTTATACAAAGTCAGCTTATTGCCCTCACAATCTGGCTCCTCATTTTACCTATCTTAGAAAGGATGGAAGGCTGAGTCAACCTTGAGCCTGGTGAGATTTGAACTTGCAATTATTGCAGGCAGCTTATGTTAATAACAGTTAATAACACTGCTTTAGTCTGCTGAGCCACCAGAGCTCAGAAATGGGGATTTTGCAGTAACCTTCCCCTGGATTGGGGAGGGAATGGAGATTTTACAGTATCCTTCCCCTGCCACACCCACCAAGCCATGCCCACAGAACCGGTATTAAAAATAATTGAAACCCACCACTGCTGCAGTTGTTAAGTGAACCACATGGTCGTTCAGCAAATCCAGCTTTGGGTTAGACTTTGATTGTTAGAGAAGCCAGCTGGGAAGGTCACAAATGGAAATCATATGACCCCGCGATGCTGCAACCATTAAAAATACACCCTGGTTCCTAAGTACCCAAATTTTGATCAGGCACCAGGAGAATGTTGTGATGGTCATAAGTGTGAAGACCAGTCGTAAGTCACTTTTTTCCAGTGCCATTGTAACTTTGAATGATTGTTAAATGAACGGTTGTAAGTCAAGGACAGACAGTCATTTGTAAGTATAACAAACCAAAGCAGGGGGCTAAAACTTCCCACTATAAAAAAATAATAATAGAATGTGACTTATATCTCATAGCATTCTTGGAAATAAAGATGGTATTTGAACCTGATGCCAAAAAAACCCTACCATGAAGTTAAAAATAGCTCCTGTCAGGGATCCATATAATGTAGATGTGAAGGTCAAGGATGTCTATGGAGATTATCAGTCATCCAGGCAGGGGTGAAATCCAGCAGGTTCTGACAGGTTCTGGAGAACCGGTAGCGGAAATTTTGAGTAGTTCGGAGAACCAGCAAATACCACCTCTGGCTGGCCCCAGAGTGGGGTGGGAATGGAGATTTTGCAATATCCTTCCCCTGGAGTAGGGTGGGAATGGAGATTTTACAGTATCCTTCCCCTGCCATGCCCACCAAGCCACACCACACCCACCAAGCCATGCCCACAGAGCTGGTAATAAAAAAATTTGAATTTCACCGCTGCATCCAAGTCATGGTTGTGCCAAAGGTGCTTTTTCAAGAGGCAACTGGACTTTCTGGTTTTTCTTTGAAGACGTTTCGTTTCTTGGATAAGAAGCTTCTTGGATAAGAAGCGAAAAGTCTTCAAAGAAAAAACAGAAAGTCCAATTGCTTCTTGAAAAAGCACCTTTAGGAAGGACAAGGATCCTAATATCAATATAGCTGATGTTTATCAAATACTATCAAATAGCAGAAGCTGTTCAAAATAGTGTCAGAATTAGCTCTGCTTCGAGAGCCAACATTAAACCTTATTTCTCTTCCTGATAAAGATTCTATATTTCTACCGGGGGGCGGGGGGATAACCCACCTCTTTTGAAAAACAGATTTGTTGTTAATAAAATAATAATAATAATAATAATAATAATAATAATAATAATAATAATAATAATACTACTGTGGTGATGCACAGATTGAAGATAAGCAGCAAGAAAAAAAGCACAAAGTACCGGGACTTGCAAATTAAAGTTGAGAGACTGTGGAAAAAGAAATCCTGTGTTGTCCCGATTGTAACTGGACCCCTTGGAGCAATACCCAAAGGGCTACCCCGCTATTTAGAAATTCTAAATTTACCAGACTTGAACATTTTGACTCTACAAAAAACCACCTCGGAACAGCTTACATCCTCCGATGATACCTTAACAGTCCCTAGGTCCTTGGTTAGGACTCGAGCTGCTGAGCTATTAACCAGCTTCAAAGGCTGTGAATCTCACTAAAGATTAACCAATAATAATAATAACAATACAAAGGTTTCATTACCTTCATTATTGGTGTTTTATTTATTAACTTCCTTCTGGAAACAGGTTCTTGGTTCCTATATTCCTAAGCCTTTTGATCTTTTCTCTTTTACAGGTGAGCTGAAAGAAATTAAACAGGACATCTCAAGCCTTCGATATGAGCTCCTTGAAGAAAAATCACAAAACACAGAAGATCTGGCAGAACTTATCAGAAAACTTGGAGAGAAACTGCGTATTGAACCAAAGCAGGAACAAAGCAGCAGATAACAAGAACTTCTTTCTCGAAAGGAAAAGAAGCAAAAATCCTCCAAGCTGGCAGACCCAATGAAAGCCATATCAATGTTTACCTCCCCTTTGTTCTCCTTCTGACTTAATTGACACTTTTACAGCAGACATCAAAAGCAGACACATCTTGAATGGATCTTTTTATTATTATTTGTTACAGGGGAAAAAACAGCATTTGACTGAGTTGTTCAATCCCATGCACCAAAGGAGAAAAAGAGAAGAAGAAGAAGAAAAAAGAACTTTTCAAAAACAATCTTAAAATTAAAAAAAAGACATAAAACACAATCTCGTAAACTATATGACTTTAACCGCTGGATTCTGTTAACATCAAGTTCTTTTTCACATATACAATATGTTCAAACACGCATACCTTATATCTTAACGTGTATCTGTAATCATAGTCCATTAAAATAAAGCGAGGTTGCAATAAATTAGCTAGGAACAGAGTTCCGGTCTTAAAAAGAAAAGAACTGAACCTCCTTTAACTAAAAAGATTAAATTGTTAATTAACCAAAGAGATGAATTTCATTGTCAGTATAAAGGGTGGATGAAAGATAAGTTCAAAAGAATACACCTGGAAATTGTTGTGTAACTCTAGAACTACTGTACTACAACACCACAGGTATTGCCATATTATAGTGACTCCTCAACTTACAACCATAATTGAGCCTGGAATTACAGTCATAAGTCGAGATAGTCATTAAGTGGGTCATCACGTGATTGTGCCTGCTGATTTTATGACCTTTTTTACAGTGGTTGTTAAGTGAATGTTATGGTCGTGAAGCAAATGCTACAGTTGTTAAGCAAACATTGTGCTTGTTAATGGAATACTGTGGTTCTGAAGCAAATCTTTTCTTCGCAGTGGTTGCTTGTGGTGGGAACAGGAAGCAAACACCAGTTTCTGACCAAAAAAATGTCATAAATCTCAATCACATAACCACAGGATATTGCAAACAGCCATAAATGCGGTCAGGTTGCTAAGCACCCAAAATGCAAGCATGCAAGGAAGGGGGAAGTTTGAATACAAGTCATGAGTAGCTTTTAGGGCAGCTGCCCCCAAACTTTGGAGCACCAGGGACTAGTTCCATGGAGAGAGGTTTTATTGATGACCGGAGGGGCCGTGGTTTCGTTTGCCTATATCCTGTGGATGGGGCTTCACTTGTTTGCGCGGACCGGTTTCTTGCATGCCACGGACTGCTGCCGGTCCACGGACTGGGGGTTGGGGACCTCTGTTTTAGGGAGTCTGTCATAACTTCAAATGGTTGCTAAGCAACCAGTCAGTCGAGGGCTACCTGTATTGTAATATAATTTTTGTAAGGAATTTAAACAATAGTATTTTAGCTGTCCTGGCCTAACGAAAATGTCTCAGGAGACCTAGCTCTCCTCTTAGGAAATTATCATATGCAGCATTTTTTGAAGAATGGACTAAACCACTGGTTCTCTATGTTTTTTTTCACCACGGACCCCCCTTTAAATACCTTTTGTGGTCACATACAGTACCAGGGCCAAAGACTCAAGATTTAAATCATAGCATTTCTTCTAGTTTTTGCAGACCTGTGACGACATCACGGCCCCCCAGGAATCCACAGACCAGAGGTTGAGAATCACTAGACTAAACCATATTGTGTAGAATTACAATAACCATCTCACACACACAAAAATTATATTACCAAGTTACAAAGAGCGGAATAAGGTGATATCAACGGTATATGTATAAATTATGGTAGGATTATATTTATACGTTTATTATAAAGTGTATGGAGCTGTTTGCATGATGTGATAAGCCAGATTTATTCATTATCAGGAAACACGTCTCTCTGGGGCTTCGGCATACAATTAAATGAAAGTGAAGAAATGACTTTCCAGGTATGAAACTTAAGGTTTATTCTGTCACATAAATGCAGTATGGAAGCCATAAACAGCTAAGAATGATTGGGAAACACATAGTTGATTCTGAAAACCACTGTTTCTCAACCTTGACCATTTGAAGATAGATGGACTTCAACTCCCAGAATTTCCCAGTTAACTATACTGGGTCCACACATTTTCAAATGGCCAAGATTGAGAAACTACTGAAAATCCTAAAATTACTGTTTTGCAAGTGAAGAAGTTTGTATGTGAGTGTTTATACATCTGCCTCACTCTCCACTGGCTTTTAAATAGCTAATCTGTCATCATTACTATCTTGTGCTGTGAGGTGAAAGATATAGATTCAGTCTAAATCTTTCAACTGGATTTATTTCTATGCAATATTGGAAAGAGTGGAAAATATAAATTTATTGTCATCCGCAGCTACACTAAAATACTTACTTTAGTATGCAACCAGCAGGGAGGTTGGACTGGAAGACTTCCAAGGACCCTTCCAACTGTTATTCTGCTACTTGCTGTTAAGAACATACAAATACCTATAAAAAAACCCACACTTTTTGATTTGGGAAGTTGTATGCAACTTCCCAAATATAGGCAGTCTTCAACTTATGACAATAGCAATAGTACGTGGACTTATATACCGCCTAGTGGTGGGTTTCAAATTTTTTTACTACCAGTTCTGTGGGTGTGGCATGGCTTGGTGGGCATGACTTGGTGGGCGTGGCAGGGGAAGGATACTGCGAAATCCCCATTTCCTCCCTATCAGCTGGGACTTGGGAGGCAGAGAATAGATGGGAGCGGGGCCAGTCAGAATTTTCACTACTGGTTCTCCGAACTACTCAAAATTTCCACTACCAGGTCTCCAGAACTGGTCAGAACCTGCTGAAACCCACCTCTGATACCACCTCACAATGCTTTTACAGCCAGGTTTACAGAATCAGTCTATTGCCCCCAACAACCTGGGTCCTCATTTTACCCACCTCAGAAGGATGGAAGGCTGAGTCAACCTTGAGCCTGATAAGATTTGAACTGCCCAATTGCAGGCAGCCGGCAGCCAGTAGAAGTAGCCTGCAGTACTGTGTTCTAACCACTGCGCCCTTCAGGCTACCTCAGTGTGCTCTGTTTCTCACATCTTTTAGTATGAAAGTTTAAGCGGAGCACAGAAAAAAAATAGAATTCACTCTTCAGTGCAATCTGTTTCCATACATTGTGCCCATAGGCTTTCTTTGAAATGTGCGTAGATTTCTTTTGTGCCCAAAACGGGGTGTGGAGGGGTGCAGCACACCCCTGCATGGCCCATTTTCACTCCCAGGAGGCTTCAGGGAGGCCTTCTAGGAGCGGTGGGCTCTACTTATCTTTACTACTGGTCTGCATTGTGCTTGCACACACGCTCACTCTTCTGCACATGCGCAGATCACTTATGATGATGTCGTGGTCAGTGGGTGGAGCCTCCTGCCGGTTTTACTACTGGTTCTTGCGAACCGGTCCAAACTGTGGGTAACCCACCACTGCCTACTAGGCCCAAAATGGGACACGGGGGAGGCGCATTCCCCCCCCCACAGCCTGTTTTGCTCCCGGGGGGGTGCAGGAGGCCAAGTGTTGCCTGTCACACCCACTGACCACGCCCACCATGGCCACACCCACCCAACCAGTCATAGGGCAGAGAACCAATTGTTAAATTATTTGAATCCCACCACTGGTTAAATATCCCCATTGCTTCTACTAATTCTAATCTGTGGTATTAAAACTAAACAGATGAAATACACGCACGAGAAATAAACTCTATTCACTTAAATTTCTGTCAGAATGAGGTTGCAACAATACACAAAACGGCTTGAGAAACAGGTAGGAAAACCTGACAAGAGAAAACTGATCAAAAGTCCCTCTGTTCTAAATCCTTGGCATAGGTTTTCATCTCCAGCATCTCCACCAGCTGTTTTCTATCTCTCTGAGTCATCTTCTTCAACTCTCATTCAGAGTAAGCAAGGGATAGTTTATTTAGCTATATATTTTAAGCACTGACCTTTTGCAAAGAGATTTCCTTACAGCGTTCTGAATGCATTTAGCCCTGTGATGTATCTTAATGGTGGGGTAAAGCTGGTGGGAGCGAAGACCTTGGCAGCCCCCCCCTCCCTGAATTGATACCGTTTTAAATAGCCCAATGTTGTGTTGAAGTGCTGTGTTATCTCTTTGTTGACCCGTGTTTGAACATTTAGATTTCAGGAACATAGACCAACAATATCTCTGCAGAGCATGTGGTGCGTGGTATGTTTCCCATAAAGCAGAACCCAAGGACCTTGACTAAGAGGTTGAGTTGAACAATGCAAGTATATTTTGCCACAAGTATTTATAGAAAGGAGTAGTGAATTGTCTTACTGGCCTACTCTCCTATCAACACTGGATCAGCAGACAGTTACTAATAGGGAGACAATCTGTTGAGCTAAAGCTATATAAAGGTAAAGGTAAAGGTTCCCCTTGCATATATGTGCTAGTCATTCCTGACTATAGGGGGCGATGTTCATCTCTATTTCAAAGCTGAAGAGCCAGCGCTGTCCGAAGACATCTCCGTGGTCATGTGGCCGGCATGACTAAACGCCAAAGGCACACTGAACGCTGTTACCTTCCCACCAAAGGTGGTCCCTATTTTTCTATTTACATTTTTTATGTGCTTTTGAATTGCTAGGTTGGCAGAAGCTGGGACGAGTAACGGGAGTTCACCCTGTTATGCGGCACTAGGGACTCGAACCGCTGAACTGCTGACCTTTCGATTGACAAGCTCAGCGTTTTAGCCACTGAGCCACCGCGTCCCAAAGCTATATAGTTACCCCAAAACTATATAGGTACTCCTCGACTTACAACCACAACGGAGCCTAAAATTTCTGTTGCTAGGTGAGACATTTGTTAAGTGACTTTGCCCCCATTTTACAATCTTTCTTGACACAGTTGCTAAGTGAATCACTGTGGTTTTTAAGTTAATAACCAGATTCTTAAGTGAGTCTGGTTCCTCCATTGATTTTGCTTGTCAGAAGGTTACAAAAGGTGATCATGTGACCCCGGGACACTGCAACCGTCATAAATATGAGTCAGTTGCCAAGTGACAGAATTTTGATCGCATGACCCTGGGGATGCTGCAACGGTGTGAAAAATGGTCGTAAGTCACTTTTTTCAGGGCCGTTTGAACAATCCCTAAATGAACTGTTGTAAGTTGAGGACTACCTGTGCTTGAGATGATCACCTGTAACCAGAGGTGGGATTCACTTGCCTTCCCTACCGGTTTGCAAATGTGAGCGCTCGTTTCGCTCGCACATGCCACCTCTGTGCATGCACATGGCCTTCCTTGCATGCTCTTTGCTCGCTTATTACATCCAGACGGGTGAGCGGAGCCTCCCGCAGTCGCCGCTACCGGTTCGCCCGGCTGAATCCCACCTCTGCCTGTAACCAAGATCAATAGAGATCTTCAGGTTTCAGAACTGAACTGGAGGGATCCTGCAACAAGAAGAAAGAAAATAGAGAAAGGAATGAAATTTAGGTGGGTATTTATACCTTCTTGGCTCTGAGGAATTGATTGGCCATTGAGTGCAACCATGTCTTTGTTGACTCTTATTGGCCATATAGATAGATTTTCACCATGGGGATCTGTCCCTGATGAGGTCCTTCAGCTCTTCCTTCATGCATTCATTCTTGTTATGAGTCCATTTGCCTTGTTGCTGGTTGCCCTCTTCCTCTCTCTCCTTCCACCTTTCCCAGCATTACAATCTTTCCCAGTTTATTCAATTAACCATGGCTAGATGGCTGTACCAAAAGAGTTACACATGTGACGCAGAGAATACACAACAGGCAAGCTAATACATTTCCAATGTGACTGGGATGAATCTGTGTCTCTGGCGCTCTTTGTTAAGTAAATAGGGGAAGAAGAGGTCATTAAAAGCTTAAAGATTGGTTAAAAAAATTACTAAACTGACTCCTGGAAGGACCTGTGATTGTATGATGAAGGTTGAAGGTAGAATTATGTTAGAAACATAATTTCCTATCCATTAGTTCATGCAACCCTCATGATTTTCTCAGCGCTCTACAAACAAAGGACCTTAGAAGGGGAAAGGAATACATTTTCTGGCCTATAGCCCAGAGCTTTGTTAGGGGGTGCTAATCTTACATTAGGTTGCTGAGAATACACATTTTAAGTTACAAGGGAGGCTACAGGCAATTAGCTTAGAGGCTTTATCTTTGCAGTTGGCATGTTAGGTTACAATGGAGCTCAGCTCAGCAGGCAATCAAAAGTTGAGTTAGGTACACTCTGTGTATGCTCTAATCCTTTCAACACAACCACTCTTTCCACACCCTGCCTCATCACACAGAGTTAATTTTTAGTGTGTGTGTGTGTGTGTGTTTGTGGGGAATCGGAATAATGCTTCATAATAGTAATGCTTTCCCTTAAACCAGTTTTAATACATAAAAGTTAAAGATAGTCTCAAATCAAAAGGGTTTGGATCACAGGGTGTGTTATAAAAAAAATGCAATTGAAGCTCCATCTCTTTTATTTGTTTGTTCGTTTATCGACCACCCACCTCATACACCGAACAAATCTGGTTTTTGTTTTTTTTTTACTTTGCTTGCCAGCAAAACCCAAATCAACTTCTGAGCCCAACTCAACATTCTGCTGACTACTTGATACCACCTGTCCAGGTTCCTTGTAGGTGTTACAAAAATGGTCTGCTACCCACTTACCTCTTTGGCAGTGGTGAAATCCCAACTGGTTTACTACCAGTTCGCTGGCTGCGCATGTACAGCATGCGCCAAAAGGAGCCTTGGAAAGGTAAGTAGAAGTAAGGGAAGAGGATCAGCTGTGGCGCGTGATTTAGCTTCGCCAGAAAGCAGGACTTCCTGCTTTCTAGCAAAGCTAAACTGCGCTGCACAGCTGATCCCCACCCCCACTGTTCCACTTATCTTCCCAAGCCTCCTTTTGGCGCGTGCTGTGCTCATGCGCATGCACCGTACGTGCCAAAATGAGGCTTGGGAAGATAAGTAGAACAGCAAAGGGGGAAATCAGCTGTGGCGTGTAATTTAGCTTTGGTAGAATTTCCTGCTTTCTAGTAAAGCTAAACCCCGCTACATAGCTGATCGACGGAAACTGGTAGCTTTTTTAAACTACCGGTTCGCCTGAACCGGTAGCATTTTAAACTGCCGGTTGAACCGAACTGGAGCAAACCGGTAGCATTTCACTCCTGCTCTTTGGCGTGATGGTTTTCTCAGCTTCTTAGTCTTGCATCAGTCACTGGGTGAATGATGAATATGCCTTGCGATACATTTGCAGACATCTGGTGCAGTTTTACACTTTCTCATAGTAATTGAGCTTCTTCTTATTTACCCTTCAGGGTCAGTGAATGTCCCATCAAAACAATCTCAGATGCAGATAAGGACAACAAAATGGTCTTTCCGGGAAGGGAGCAGGGTCACTGGTTCTTGGATGAGAAGATGTTTTCAATTCAGATGGTCGGATAAGACCTGGCATCTCTACATAGGGATGGAAAACTCCTTCATGAAATGAGGAGACACTTCATAATAGGTTAAATATACCACAATCTGACTCAATGTAAGGCATTCCCTGCAGAGAAAACACACCAGGATTATGGAATGAAATAAAGATTCTGGAACAGCAAAATGCTATTCAAAATTGGTGCCTCAAAATAATAATCAACAAGAGCTGAGGTGGCGCAGTGGTTAGAATGCAGTACTGCAGGCTACTTCTGCTAACTGCCGGCTGCCTGCAAGTTGGCAGTTCAAATCTCATCAGGCCCAAGGTTGACTCAGCCTTCCATCCTTCCGAGGTGGGTAAAATGAGGACCCAGATTGTTGGGGGCAATAGGCTGACTCTGTAAACCGCTTAGATAGGGCTGCAAAACACTGTGAAGCAGTATATAAGTCTAAATGATAAGTGCTTTCTTTGAATCACATTAACTTTTTCCCCCCGGTGAAACTGGTCTATCAAGGCAACCTGGTCTACCCAATTATGAGACGGAGCATACTGCTTCCACTTTTGCCTTTCAGCCCCAATCCAGGAGCTTTTGCAGGCATTCGCTTTCATGACAAACTATTTTTGTGTTGAATTTATGTTTACCCACAAAGAAATAAAGGGAGACTAGTATAGAGTAGCCCGGGTTTAAATCCAGTAGTGAAATGTTAAATTTGTTACTACCGGTTCTGTGGGCGTGGCTTGGTGGGGGTGGAATGTGACTGGATGGGCGTGGCCAACTTTTTTTTTTACTTTTAAAAGCATTTCTTTCTACAACCTCTTCGGCCAAAGAGGTTGTTAAAAAATGGTTTTAAAGGCTCTGACGATCCCAGCTGAACCATGCGATCATCAGAGGCTTTTAAAAAAAACTTTTAAAAGCCTTTTTTCTACAACCTCTAAGAGGTTTTAGAAAAAATGCTTTTAAAAGTAAAAAAAAAAGCCTCTGATGATCGCGCGGCTCAGCTGGGCAGGGGGGAGGGGCAGGGATTTTTGCTACCGGTTCTCCGAATCACCCGCCGCCATTGCTATCGGATCAGGTGATCTGGTCCAAACCGGGAGCATTTCACCCCTGTTCAAATCCCAGAAGGATATGGCTAGCTGATGAGAGCTAAATAGCTTGAAATAGATCTATACTAGTCTCCCTTTATTTCTTTGTCGGTAAACATAAACTTCTTTGTCGGTAAACACATTAACTTCTGTTGACTTTGTAGACATATCCATGTAGTTTTCTTGACCACTATGGCCTTCTTCCTGACTGCTTTTAAATTTCCAATCTCAACCTTCAGCCCTAGGGATTTCCGTTGGTCTTCCACCAAGTATTAACAAGGTCTGAGCCAGTTTTATTCTACAACATCAATCCAAGTCACTAAGGTGCTGGTAGATTATAAAAAATAGCCTTCAAAAGGGGCCAGGTAGCCAACTTGGTAAACCACCTGTTAATTTAAAATACAACATTGTCAGGGCAAATGGCATTTAGCTAGCCTAAGTCTTAATGAATCATTTCAACAGTTCTTTTTTTCCTTGCTTTTGTCAACTCTTCTGACTCTTTGCTGTCAATTCAGAATACGGTCACATATTTTTATCTCACCTCTACATCTCGTGGTTTATGCAAAATTCTGAACTCCATCTGGGAGACACAAAGCAGAAGCTCTCATGCGTTTACCTTGACAGGTTCGATAAGCCTGGCTTGCTACAAAGGAGAGGGGAGGGGTCCAAAATCTGATGAAGGGCTTAAGTCCCTCAGTTGGACAGCGCAAAAGGAGAATGGAGCACCCATTTGTCTCTGATAGTACTGCAAGGAAGGAGAAGATGGCTCTTACACAGGGTTACCAGAGATAACAGTCAAAGGAGGACATGGAAAACTGGAAAAGGAGAACAGATGGGGCGAAAAGGAGGACACGCAGTTAATTTTCTTGGCATCTGCAACAAAATTCAAAATGAAAATGGACACACAGACACACAGACACACACACACACATATCTGTGTTTCCCTGAAAATAAGACTAGGTCTTATTTTCCTAGTGCTTATTTTGGTGCCAAAAGAAAATAAGACTAGGTCTTATTTTCTTTTGGCACCAAAATAAGCACTAGGGCTTATTTTGGGGGAATGTCTTAATTTTTTCCATATATGGGAGGCCCACTTCTTCTGCTTGCTCACAGTGGGGCAGGAGGCTGCTTTCCACACCAGTGTTGCTGCTGCGAGACAGGGGTGGTGGAGCTGCCTCATGCACCCCACACCGGTTTACCTCAGGGCCCCCGCAGCCAGGCCATCCACACCCCGACACCTGC
>WNWU01000031.1:2564479-2581596 GCA_012654045.1 Ptyas mucosa
TATATATATATATATATATATATATATATATATATATATATATATATATATATATACATACATACATACAAGACAGGGTCTTATTTTCGGGGAAACATGGTAGGTGTTCAGTGGAAAATCATATCACATCCCTCCTGTCAGTGAGCAGAGTTAGCCGGCATTCTAACCATTGTGTCACCACTGCTCCTCCCAATACCCAGGGAGTCCTTGACTTACAACAGTTCATTTAGTGACCATTCAGAGTTACAACAGGACTGACAAAAGTGAGTTACGACTGTTTTTCACACTAATGACCGCTGCGGGATCCCCATGGTCATGTGATTAAAATTCAGACACTTGGCAACTGACATGTACTTATGACAGTTTTAGTGTCCTGGGGTCATGTGATCACTTTTTGCAAAGCAAAGCAAAGTCACTGGGGGAGCCAGGTTCACTTAACAGCTATGTTACTAAATTGACAACTGCAGCGATTTACAATAGCTGTAACAAGAAAGGTCATAAAACGGCGCAAAACTCACTTAACAACTGTTGCTTAATTGTGGTCGTAAGTCAAGGCCTGCCTGTGTTTTGGGAGCCAAAGCTGAGCTGAAATATTCTGAATGTTGGAGGACTACATCAGGAGTAGCGATGATTATAAAGGGAGCATCAGAATGTCACAAACGTGAGGATGGATTTGGACTTTCTCTGTTTTCCTGAGGGCAATTGGGGTTTTTTCCCTTGTTCATTTAGTTTTGTTTGGGGTTTGAGGGCTTCCATTATAATTGTGTATCCCATGGTAGAAACTGCTTCACAGTTCTCTGTCCTAATGACCAGCTGGGTGGGCATGGCCATGGTGGGCATGGCCAGGGGATGTGACAGGCAGTACTCAGCCTCCTGCACCCCCTGGGAGCAAAAACGGGCCACGGCGGGGAATACATGCCACTCCCCCCCCGTGCCCCATTTTGGACCTAGTACACCTCTCTGCAGCCTTCTTGGGGCGAAAACGGGCCACCGGGGGGGGCTCTACACTCCTCTGCACCCCATTTTGGGCCTAGGAGGCCTCCCTGAAGCCTCCTGGAAGCAAAAACAGGCCTTGAGGGGCCGCACCACACCCCCCGCTTTCCGGGAGCCAAAATGAGGTGTGTGGGGACTCCTGGAAGGGGTGGGTAGGGGCGGAGCCACCCAGCAATTTAACTACCAGTTCGCCTGAATCGGCCCAAACTGGCTGAATCCCACCACTGTCTACAAGAGATGGCTCCCTAGAACAGGGACATGAGTTTGAGAGCATCTCTGGACTCTTGGGTCTGATCTAATCTTTCAGTGGTGGAAAAACTGAGCAGATGTGTCAGCCTTCCCAGGTAGATGAGACTGAAATCATAATCAGATGAACTAATTCTACTTTACTGCAAGATTACCTTAACAGAATTTGGTGGGTCTGATAGTGTAAATCACCCACTGTCTCTTTTACGGCTTGATAAGTTAGTTAGTTAGTTAGATAGTTAGATAGTTAGATAGTTAGATAGTTAGATAGTTAGATAGTTGGATAGATAGATAGTTAGTTGATAAGTTGATAATGGCCATAGGTCACTTTTTTCAGTGCCATTGTGACTTCGAACAGTCACAGTTACAAATTGTTGTAAATTGAGTACTACCTGTATACAGATACTTTTTTTCTACTAGAGTGAAGAATGTTAATTATATTGTGAGGTTCATATGTTAACTGGGGTTTATGACATGTAATATATTTGTGTGCCCTGTCCTAAGACAGATACTGTATTAAGTTAGGCTTTATTTGTTCCCATTTTGAAGAAAAAAACAAAACAAGGTAATTTGTAACTGTTGTATTCCATTTCTTTTCTGAAATGAAATATATTTAAACATGTTTTATGTAATGTTTACTAAATATTTTCTAGTTTTTAGAAATAGTGTCAACTCGTGAAGTTTTCCTGACCTGCTCCTGAGTTGCCATAGGCAGGGGGATAGGAAATTGCACCTTGCAGCTGCACCGAGGAATTCACACCTCAGTCAAAACAAAACACCTTCTAGCTGCCCAAAGTCAAGGCCATCTCCATGTAGACCCACAACGGCCAGAGGGAGTGACTTCTAAGACCTGCAAAATTGCTTCGTTGGGGAATGTGACTGGTGATACTCCTTGGAGAGAGGGGGCAACAGAGGCAAAGCATGAACTGGGTGAAATCAGAGTTGGCTTTACTTAGTTCGTGCCGACATGGCGTTCCTAATAAACAACTGGATTTTTCTTGCTAAATGGCTTGGGGCTTCTGCTTTTATTAGGGCATCGGTCATAACCCTGACAGATTTTTAATTTGTAGAAATATATATCCAAAACAATATATGAGGACAATGTTTTTTAACCTACAATATGTATTATGTCTCTTGCCTGCTGTGTATTCTGCTTCTGTTGGGTAATAACCATCAAAGAATGAATATGTTGTTCATTTAGGGATCACCTGGAGATTGACTGCATAGCAAATACAATTTCAAAACAAGATTGTAAGCTTGAAGTGAAATGGGCTGATATCATTTAGAAATTCACCACTTTCCAGTTCAGCGAGTTTTGAAAATGGGAATTGGCTTCTTGCAATTTTTTTGATCTTATCTACAATTGTTTTCCTTTTGACTGATAGTATCTCTCTGGCTTCGAACCGTATAACAGAAGGATTACTAGGTAACATTTGTCTATTTGATGATGAAACAAAGGTGTGTAATAGAGTTGATATTCCTGGGAATGTTTCTAACACAGAAAAAGATTTGGCCTGGCTGGAAAACTGGTCAAAAATGTGGAGACTGCAATTCAGTGTTAGTGTTAGACAACAAAAGAAAAGGTGTGTGTTCAAGATTGAGAACAAACGAAGGCCGAGGTAAAGCAACACGGTTTATTACAACAACAATCAAGGATTAAAATGTAACCTGCAGGTCACTGCACAGCCACTATTTTATTGCAGCTGGTCGACTCGCATGACCAATAAACATCTTCACATCTTCCCACTGGCTGAGCTATCAAACTCAGCCAATCGGGACACTTCCTGGTTGCTGGGCGGCCACTCGTTAAACTGTAACACTCCTTCCCCTTTAGATGGCACAATCATAGTCATCCAGATAAGCTGGGCGCCGGCATATGCGCCCCGACCAGTGCAAACCGCCATCCAGGTGATCAAGGGGTGGCGCCGTCTCCAGTACTTCCTGAGATGTCATAGGCGGAGATGTTTGTCCCGGCGACGGTGGAGTGTGTTTCGGATGTGCGGCAACATCTACGGGTGCCTCCGGCAGTGAAGGAGCTGTAGTTACAACAGGTGAACATGGGAACCGTAACGGCGGAGCCTCTGGAGTATCAACATCCTCTGGATTCACCGGCAGAAGTGCACGGAACATATCTGGCTCCTCGTTACCCTGAGTCTGGGCCGTAATGCGACTCCTAAACTGGTCTATGTGGCGCCGCCAGGTTCGGCCATCTTCAAGCTCGACCCTGTAAGAACAGGGTCCGGTGATTAAAATGATACGTCCAGGGAGCCACAAAGGGTCAACCCCATAGTTCCTGGCGTAAACGCCATCACCAACCCCGAATACCCGAGGCCGGCTAGAGGAATCTACGGGCACCTCAGGTGTATAGTTTGGATGTAACCTGTCTAGCACAGTCCTTAGGCGCCGGCCCATAAGAAGTTCAGCAGGACTGCAGTTGGATACTGGACACAGGGTCGAGTGCTGCGCCAAGAGATACCGCGCCACCTTCTCTTGCCAATCCCCAGGGCCAAAACGGGCCAAGGCATCCTTGGCCGAGCAGACGGCCCTCTCCGCCCGGCCGTTACTGGACGGATGATAGGGTGCCACCAGGGCATGACGAATGCCCAACCCTGCCAGGAACATTTGAAATGATGCCGAAACAAATTGGGGTCCGTTGTCCGAGACAATTACACCGGGGAGTCCATGTGTGGCAAATATATTATGGAGAGCCTTACTCACAGCGTCCGACGTGGTTGATGCCATACGAATGACCTCCACCCATTTAGAATAAGCATCAACCACGATCAGTAAGGTCTGACCTTGAACAGGCCCTGCTAGATCTATATGCAGCCTAGACCACGGGTTCCTGGGTGTCTCCCATTCCCTAGATATGGCGGCTGGGGGCCCTGGCCGGGATGACTGACAAGCCTGGCACCTTGCTACCCATTCAATGATGGCCTGATCAAGCTTAGGCCACCAGACATAACTATGGCCTAGGGCCTTCATTCTATCGATGCCGGGATGGCTATCGCGCAGCCGTTTCAGGACAGTTGGCCGCAGTACAGGTGGAATCACCACCCGGCAGCCCCACAAAAGGCAATCCCGGGAAATAGAAAGCTCATGTTGGCGGATAGAATATGGTTTAACCTCCGTGGCCAACGGCCCGCGTGGCCATCCCCTATGCACCCAATCCATAATCTGTACGAGGGTAGGGTCCTTAGCGGAATGCTTGGCTACATCCGCAGCCATCACAAGGGAGGGGACATCATCTATAAGAAGTACCAAACGGTCCGGGACAGGGTCCTCTACGGCCAAAGGAAGGGGACAGCGACTGAGGCCGTCCGCATTTCCCAGAGAAATCCCGGGACGATAAATTAGCTGGTAATTATAGGCGGCCGAAAAAACAGACCACCGAGTCAAACGCGGGAGATAATTTGAGGGGTGGGCTTATCCCCAGCCAACAAATCCAGGAGTGGCTTATGGTCCGTAACCAATTGAAAAAAACGGCCATAAATATAATCGTGAAACCGCTTTACGGTGGCCACGAGTGCCAGCGCTTCTTTATCCAGTTGACTATAATTTCTCTCCGTCGTCGACAGAGTTCTGGAATAATAGGCAACTGGAGCTTTGGACCCGTTGGGCAATACATGATTCAGAACGGCACCAATACCATATGGAGAGACGTCGCAGACCAATGTAAGGGGAATGTGGTCACTATACTGAACCAGCATGGCATCAGAGGTAAGTAGCTCCTTAACAGCCCTGAAAGCAGTAGCTTGGGCTTGCCCCCAATTCCAGGGGACCGTTCTATCCAATAGCCGATGGAGTGGTTCCGCCACGGACGCCTTATGCAGCAGAAATATACTATAAAAGTTAAGCAGGCCCAGAAAAGCCTGAAGTTCAGCCCTACATGAAGGAGTTGGGGCCTTCTTTATTGAGTCAACCTTAGAGGGCGTAGGGTGGATACCTGACTTATCTACAAGAAACCCTAAAAATTCAACCTGAGGGACACCGAACTTGCACTTAGATTTCTTAAGTTTCAGGCCCTGTTGTTGGAATCTGCGTAGCACTTGGCAAATACATTCGACGAGATCATGTTTGGTGGTAGCCGAGATCAAAACATCGTCAAAATATGGGATGACACCTGGAATTCCCTGGAGCAACCGCTCCATAAGGCTCTGAAAAATGCCGGGAGCTATGCAGACCCCAAATTGCAACCGGCGGCACTTAAAAGTGCCCCGGTGTGTAACAATAGTTTGGGCGGCGGCCATGGCATCATCAACAGGGAGCTGTTGGTACGCCTGGGACATGTCCAATTTGGCAAAGATAGAACCTTGACCCAAAGAATGTAAGAGGTGCTGAACTACTGGAACCGGGTACGGATGGGCCTGCAACGCCCGATTAAGGGTACACTTAAAGTCCCCACAAATACGGATGGAACCATCCGGTTTAGTGGGGATAACGATAGGGGTCTCCCAATGAGAATAATCCGTAGGCTCAAGTACACCCTGGGCCAGCAACTTATCTATCTCAGCATCCACCTTGGGGCGAAGTCTAGTGTTAGACAACTGTAAAAATGACAAACGCTGTGGCCAGGCACCTGTGAAGGCAGAACAAAATTCTGGGATGCATCACTAGATTGAAATTATGTGGTAAACGCCCCCTAGTGTTTACAAACAAGTCCCGAAATTACGACTGTTGCAGCACCATGGAAGTTGTTCGCCCTTACGAATGATCACAGGGGCTCTGAAACATTCACCCTGCCTATTTACACAAACACTTCTGGGTCTTCACAGGCACTCTGCCTATGGACACTCACTTACTTTGAGAAGGAAGTCTGAAATGGTGCATGTGGCCCTCCACGCCTCCTTTCCTGCCACCAAACTGCTTGAGGAAAGCTTTGGCAATGAAAAAGGAGGTACTAGGATTTTGGTGGCTCCGCGCATGCCGAACGGACGCTTCTTTAGGAGCTCCAGTCCCAGGATTCTGTTTAGTCGCTAGAACAGCGAAAAGCAGCTGTCTAGCAACTTGAAACTCTCCCCCTGGGGAAAAGGGGGAGGGAAGAGCAGAAGGGTCTGGGTAGAGCTCCCCTAGATCCCCAGGTTTTTCTTTTTAAGCCTGGGGGTTGCAGGGTGAGAGCTCCCTGAAAGCCCTTCATTCTCCGGACCCAGGATGATTCTGCTCTATGCAGAACAAGGCGTCGCGTCCACACCAGCAAGCAATTTTAAGGATTATAAGAACTTCGACTTTGGATGCTGGCAGAGCAATTCAGGAGAACAAAGAAATTGTAAATACTGATCTTTAACTCTGTTTTAAACAACAAAGGGGAAATGGCGCCTGAGGGCGTGAAAACGAAACTTACTATTGAAAGTGCTTGTTAACGCTGGTAACATTGTTAAAGCTACTGGATTACACATAAAGGAAAAGATTGAAAGTGGAAGCTGAATGGAAAAGACTAAGGTATCAATTTTAATTAATTTTTATTTTTAAACTTTGTGGAAAATAACTGGATTTATTGGCCTGACAGCGGAATTAATATAAAATGAAGATTGAAGTATGGCTGACAATAGAGCTGGAGGATTTTCATCATATGAGTCAGCAAATTCACAAGCTATGACTGTAAGGGGTTTTCAAGAACTTTTAAACTCTTTTACTTCTGTCATAATAGAGTCAAGTGAAAGAACCTTTCAAAAATATAATTTGAATAATAACAAAGACTTGCTGGCTGGAAAAGATGAAGAAATCAATCTGACTAATGTGACTCTGGAGGACAAAAAAGAGGTTGTCAGGATTAAGATGGAGGTTATTACACAGGATATAGAGATTTTGCCAGAGGCTTCCACGCAACTAACAGGAAAACAGCAATCAGACTCTTCACTGCAAAATGGCAAATATTGTGACAATCTTTGGTTTTACAGACAGAATCAACATTTAAGGGATGAAATGATTGATTATAAGAGCAGGAAGAGTCAGGACTGCGGTTTCGAATTAGAGGATATAACTGTAAGAGGAGAAAGAGTCTTAAAGATACATCATCCTCAACTTAAAATTCAAAAATTTTTGAAAATAAAAGCAGGGGGAAGAGCAACGCTGAAAAGGAAAAAAATATACTGAAGAGAAAGGATTGGAAAAAATATAGAAAGAAAGGAAGAATGGGAGATTAATTTTTTTTGGAGGAGGATCTTAGTAATAAATTTGAAAAGTTTATTGTTTTATTGAAGTTAAAAGGTTTAATTAAAATTGGATAGGTTTCTTAAATGTAAACTTATTGAAGTATTAAAATGGTTAATTTAAACTTTAATGGATAGTTTTGTAAAAGTTTTGAAATTTTTAAAATGCTCAATTTAAGATTATGGGATTTTTATAAGTTATATGTGATAAAAAGTTTAAATCAGACATTATTTTAAAGTAATGCTGAAGACGTACTACTGAAGAGGCAGGATTGGGGGGGGATATAGACTTTTGAGGAGGATCTCAGTGATAAATTTGATAAATTCATTGTTTTATTGAAGTAAAAAGGTTTAATTAAAATTGGATAGCTTTTTCCAAATTTATTGAAGTGTTAATATTAAACTTTAATGGACAGTTTTGTAAAAGTTTTGAAATTTATATTTTGAAGGTATTCTTATTGATGCATTAAGAGATTTTAAAATGTCCAATTTAAGATTATGGGATTTTTAAAAGTTATATGAGATGAAATGTTTAAGTTAGATATGATTTAACCAATGGAGAAGTGACAAGAGAATTTATAAAGGGTAGGTTGATGGATAGCTGTTAAAAGAGGAGTTAAAGAATGAGAGGGAGTTTTGAATTCTGTAGTAAGCTAGCTTATTTTAGGTTATGTTTGTTAAATGTTATACCCTATTTTTGCTCTGGGAATCGGTGTGTGTGTGTTTGGGGGAGGGGGGTTGAAGGATGGGAGGGGATAAAATTGAAGTACAGATAAATGTATTAATAGTAAAGTAAAGAAATTGGGGGAAATGTTACAATAAATGAGATGATAAAATTAAGATATGACAAATATTGTTAGAACAGGAAGAAGATATAAAGGATGTACTTAGATGATGCATTGTGTGATTGACTATGAATTGTATGTTTGTTTGATTATAAAATAAAAACTTTTTCTCTATAAAAAAAAAAAAGAAAAAGGAGGTACCGAAGGCCACGTCTGCACTCCAGGCCTCCTTTTTTCATCACCAGAGGTCTCAGCAAGCCCTTTGTTGATGGGAAAGGAGGAAGCAGGCAAAGAAACAGGCTGGAGACAAGACAGATCTTCATCAAGTAAGTGACATGCCCCGGCAGGATAACTCAATAATGCACCACGGAATGTAGGGGAAGGTTGGAACTGGCCCTTTTGCATTTGTGCAATGATTCCAAGCTAGTTCCACGTTTGACCTCCCCCTGGAAGGCTGGGTGCTCCTGAAAAATTATTATTCTGAAAAATATTTTCCTCTCATAAGGAACCATTTGTCTGAAATGGTATACAGCAGGGGTATCAAACTTGATTTCATTGAGGGCCGCATTAGGGTTGTGTTTGACCTTGGTGGGGGGGCAGGTGGGTATGGCCAGCTAGGGTGGGCATGGCCAGCTCGATGTCACTCATGTCGGGGGCGCCTACTATTCCTTTAGATAATCAGAACAGAGTAATGGAGTTGGAAGGGACCTCCATGGACAGATGGATGAGTAGATAAAAGCACTGGGAATGAAAGAATCATACAAAGTATATGCGAGGGGAACCTTTACCTTTAATATAAATATAAATATATTTAATTATTTTTATTTGTTGAAATTATTTTTCACCTATCTCCCCATGAGGCTACTCTAAGCGGCTTACAGTAATAACAAGGAAGAGGAATGAAAGGCGTGTAAGCAGAACAGAAGTAAAATAATAGAGCAATATATTGATATATTGATATAATTTCTCTATTAATCTGAGAAGATGAATCACACTTGCAACTAATGTACAGTACTATAAAGCTTGACAATCTGCTTGTCTGCAGCAAATGTTGCAAGGCCAAAACGTTGACATGCCTGTAGGCATGCAGTGATGTCGTTATGCAATACTTCCTCATGCAAGTACATAAGTTGTGGCATTTGACTGATGATCTCACAATGCCCATTTTGTTCTTGCCCCTTCCTGCCCTCCCTGAAGATGCCTTAGACTTCAGGAGAGCAGATTGGCTCCCAGAAGGGTGTTCCTCCAGCTCCAGATTTATTATACTATATAGAACACTTCATGATGTTATGAAAGGACAATAACAATAGCAACAATGGTGCATTGGAATACCTGCAAGAAATACTATTTGCCTTGAAGTGAGAAGTGGTGGAACCACAAAATAGGCAAAGGAATAAAAAATGAAGACGCTAAAGTGGTCTGAGACTTTTGGATTCAAACACACAAGCACCAGCTACATAGCACCCCACACTTAACAACACACTTAACAAGAGCCTGATGGAGCAGTGGACTAATGCTACTCTTAAAAGTAGTATTTAGCTTCCAGCTGCCTGCAATTACTGCGAGTTCAATTCTCACCAGGCTCAAGGTTGACTCAGCCTTCCATCCTTTCTAAGGTAGGTAAAATGAGGACCCAGATTGTGGGGGCAATAAGCTGACTTTGTATAAAATATACAAAAGTATGAAGGCTATTGCTTAATAGCCTGTAAGACGCTCTGCGTCTCCGGAGAAGGGCGGCATATAAATCAAATTTTTTTTAAAAAACTGTCGATATGAAAGACAAACAAAGTCTGGATAAGTGGACTGACAGTGCCTGGAAGCATCAGAATAGAAGAAAAAGAAATGTAGAAGATAACAAAATACAAAGACTTGCAAACAGAAGTAGAACAACTGTTGTAAAAGAAAGCAAAGATAATACTGATAATAAGAGTTGCTTTGGGTACAATCCCAAAACAACTGGAACACCACTTAAGTATTATTGGCATTGACAAAATCACCATTGGTCAATTGCAAAAGGTAGCTTTATTTGGAATAGCTTACATCTTGCAATAATAGCTTTAACACCATCAAACTTCAAATTCCTGTTTCAAATCCTTGGGAAAGATTTGAAAGGTAGATAAAAATGCCAAATCCAGATTAAACATCTGGCTGACTGTACGACCAACCATAATAATAAATTACATTTATATACCACCCAACTCCCAGCAGCTCTGGGAAGTTTGCAATGGTTAAAAACATTCCAAAATAAAGAAAAATTTAGAACAGGGGTGTCAAGCTTGATTTCATTGAAGGCCGCATCATGGTTGAGTTTGACCTCGGGGGGCCAGGGTGGGCATGGCCAGGGTGGGTGTGGCCAGCTCAAACCACTCATGTCGGGGGCGCCTTTGGTGGCCTGAGTGCTCTGCCAGTGAAAATGGGATCCCGAGCTCCGTTTCTGACTGCAATGACCTCTTGCAGCCATCTGCCAGCGAAAATGTAGCCCGTGCGGGCCACACGCAGCCCCCGTGAGCTCTGTTTTCAGCTGCAATGGTGTACTGCAACCCTCTGCCAGTGAAAACATTTTTGCTAGCAGAGGCACCTTGGGCCAGTCCTTTGCGGTTTCCAGGGCAGGCCTGTGGGCCAGATTTAAGCACCCCGGGCTCCGGATCCAGACCCTGGGCCTTGAGTTTGATTTAGACAGTTTAGAAACTAGCAAAAACAGCACTAGAACAATTATGGCAAAGTAAACAAATCCAGCAGTGGTGGGATGCAATCGGTTTAACAACTGGTTCAATGAACACACGCTTTGCCCGCTCTTTGCTTGCACATACACCTAACATGCTTGCGCGCAGCGTTCAAAATACAGCAATTTGAAGCTCAGCTGCTTACCTTCTAAGGCAGCCCTGGTAAGTAGAACAGTGGAGGTGTGGAAATCAGCTGTGCCACGTGAATCAGCTGAGCCAGAAAAACAGGTAATAAAGGACAGGATAGGGAGGGGGCAGGTGGGTGGGGCCAGCTGATCATTGGAACTACTGGTTCGCTCAAACCGCTCCAAACCGGCTGAATACGATCTATGAAAGCCAGAGGGTAACAAAAAGGAAGAAAGGTGTGTCCTTCATCCTCACCAAAGGCCTGGGTGACGATCTAGGGCAGTGATGGCTAACCTTTTTGTCGTCGTGTGCCAAAAGTGGGGGGAGCGTGTGGGGGGGGTCATGGGTGCGGGTGCCCACATCCATAATACAATGCACCCCGCCCTCCCACACATGCTCATATGACCCCCCACACTTCCCCCTGCTTTTGGCACACAATGGCATGGTGGGCCTGGTAGGCCCGTTTTTCCTCCTCCCCAGGCTCCAGAGGCTTTCTAGGAGCCTGTGAGGGGAAAAACAGCCTTCCCCATCCCCCCGGAGACCTTCCGGAGGTCAGAAACAGCCAGTTTCCCAACTTCCAGTGGGACTGGGAGGCCTGAAAATCAGTTGGCTGGTGCGCACATGCGCGCTGGAGCTGAGCTAGGGCAACACTCGCATGCCCACCAATATGGCTCCGCGTGCCACCTGTGGCACCCGTGCCATAGGTTCGCCATCACGGATCTAGGGCTTTGGGCCCTTTGAAGTATCAGTAGGGTGAGAGCCACTCAATTTCAAGGGAACCTCATTCCAGAGGGCAAGCCTTTGTAGAGTATTGATAGATGGCATTGCTTCACTGAAGGAATCTAGAGCTCTTTTGAGAGATGTTATTTAGGACAAATCTTCCCTTGCGGAATTAATTGCCACAGATGGTATCCAGATGACACTGTGTTTGCAAGAAAGGATTTAGGTAGTGATGAACATTAGATTTAATACCTTGGGCTTCAGCTTCATGCTCTTTCAATTTTGGAAGCCTCTGAACTGAATGCTGATGAAACATTTTCTTTCCTGGCCCTTTTTCAATTTTGATTCCCCCCCCCCCCATAAAACTAATATATAAATAAGCTGAATGATAAAAACCACTGGATCATAAGTATAAAGATAAAAGATTGGAGTAAGTTTCTCCAGTCTAGTAAAATCCTGCATCTGTAGGGGTCATGTACAAGAAACTATAAAATGTTTTATTCAGTAAAGTCAGAGCCATTTTTCTGTCACCTTTTTCCCCCCCGATGAACTCTTGAATTAGGACAAAACAAAGGATAGAAACCAGGAGGTTGATTCTGAAGTCAAACCTTCTATATATTTTTATGATGTTAAAGAGCAAACTCTATGATGCAATGCTTTCTGGAATATTTGCTGAGAGTATTGCAATCTTAAACATCCAATTCCATCCTTTCAGTTGCAAAAGTAATTATATATACCATTCCTCTGTCTCTCAATGCATAACCTTTTAATGGTCAATTGTAAAGTTATCTGAACAAGAATATGATTTTTCTCACATATTATTATGTCCAATGATTCATTCTCTAGTCAGACCTGGGGCAAAATCCCATTTCTGTCTTTGTTTTGCCTATACATTTTTGGGAGCTTTGCTTTATTTTGAAAAATTCCTTTTTTAAAATTTATGTATTTGGCAAACCTCTTTGTTTCAAAAGTAGGAATTGTCCAACTTCAGAAAAATCATGAAAATGTACTGCTGACTTCTAAGGAAAGATCCTGGAACTTGGGAAAGAAGATATGGTTTGTTAGTTAAGACTTGTAGACGTATTTGGAAATATTTCATGTTCACAAGATAATAAATCATCAAGATGAAAATCTCTGATAAAACATTTCCTTCAACCCTTCTATGAAATACAGTCACTGCTGCAGAAACAGAAAATAGTAGTCCAGCATAGCTATCTATTACATCTTTGGCTTCTCAAACAGACATAAAACAATCTGTGATTCTAAAAGGAGAGAATATATGTAGCTCAGGGTTGAACTGTGGAGGCCTTAGTGCTCTCTGAGCTTGGTTGTTTTCCAGAACAAACTTTAAAAAAAAAACCAAGTAGATAAAACTGTTTAAAAAACATTCTGTTAGCTTGAGTAAAAAATCCACCAAGTCCAGTATTCTAGAAAGTTCACAAGTTTGACCAGAAAGATTTTGGCCACTTGTATCACTGCTCTCCAATAGCTTGTGGTACAGGCTTATTCAGAGGTGGGTTTCAGCAGGTTCTGACCGGTTCTGGCGAACCGGTAGAGGAAAATTTGAATAGTTTGAAGAACCGGTAAATACCACCTCTGACTGGCCCTGCCCTTCTATTCTCTGCCTCCCGAGTTCCAGCTGATTGGGAGGAAATGGAGATTTTACAGTATCCTTCCCCTGCCATGCACACCAAGCCATGCCATGCCATGCCCACCAACCACACCCACAGAACCAGTAGTAAAAAAATTTGAAACCCACCACTGGGCTTATTGCAGTACAAGAAGTTGAAAAAAACTATAGAACATAAAAACATAGAGCTGGAAAGGACCTCAGAGGTCTTCTAGTCCAATCCTCTGCTAAAAACAGGAGATCTTATACTATCCCAGTCAAATGGTGGTCTGGTCTATTTTGGAAAACCTTCAGCGATGGAGCACCCTCCATCTTGGAGGCAAGCTATTCTATTGTTCTCACTTGTCAGAAATTTCTCCCTACTTCGAGGTTCGATCTCTCTTTAACAAGCTTACATCCATTACTTCTTATCCTGCCCTCAGGTGCTCTGGAGAATAAATTAATCCCCTCTTCTCTGTGACAGTCCTTCAAGTACTGGGAAGACAGCTATCATGTCCCCTCTAAGCCTTCTCTTCAATATTTTAGACTAGGAGTGTCAAACTCGATTTCATTGAGGGCCACATCAGCGTTGTGTTTGACCTCAGGGAGGTAGGGTGGGCATGGCCAGCCTCCACTCGTGTCCCTCCACATAAATGGGCTCCTGAGCTCTGTTTCCAGCTGTGATGGGCTCTTGCAACCCTCTGCCAGTGAAAATGGAGCTCGGCAGGGTTGCATGCGATCTTCCCGAGTTCTGTTTTTGCTGGCAGGCACTGCAGGCCGGTCCTTCACTGTTTGCAGAGAGGCTCTGTGGGCCAGATGTAAGCACCACAGGCCTTGAGGTTGACATCCCTGAGCTAGACATATCTAGTTCCTTCAATCATTCATATCAGGGGTAATATTCACTTATCTTCGCTACCGGTTTGTAAATGTGAGCGCGCACATGCGCGCTTGCTACGCACATGCATGCCTCCTCCACATATGCGCGGAACCGGGATGTGATGACGTCCCGGCGGGTGGGCAGAGCCTCCTGCCGCCAGCACTACTGGATTGCATGATCCGGATAGAGCAGTTGAATTTCACCACTGATTCATATGATTTGACCTCCAGACCCTTAATCATCTTTGTTGCTGTTCTCTGCACAATTTCTAGGGTCTCAGCATCTTATTGTATCATGGTCTCCTGATAGCCTAATTCTTCATGTACTATTTTTTTCAGAGTATAAGACAGACCTTTCTCCCCCCCAAAAAAGAGGGTGAAAATCTGGGTGCGTCTTATACTCTGAATGTAGCCCCGCCCAGCTTCTCAAACGGAGGTTTCAGAGGCTGAAAAAAGCGTTAGAAATGAAGCTTCAGAAAAGAAGCCCTCAAACAGAGCTTCAGAGGCTTTTTTTTTCTGAAGCTCTGTTTCGGAGGCTTTCAGAGGCAAGAAAAGAAAGTTTTTTCTGAAATGGAGTTTCAGAAGTTTCAGAGGCAGAAAAAAAAAGCAAAAAACAGAGCTCACAACTAAGGAACCTGTTGTTAAAATTCACCTCTGGGAACAGCTGATTGGGGGTATTCCGGGAGGCCAATCCACCTGCCAATCAGCTTTTTTCTTATTTTCCTCCCCAAAAACTAAGCTGCGTCTTATACTCTGGTGCGTCTTATACTCTGAAAAATACGGTATTTGTCCAATCTCTCTTTAAAATATCTAAATGAGCAGCCATTGACATATCAGATGGCAGAGAATTCCGCAATTTGCCTTACATAAAGTATTTTCTTCTATCAGTCTTCAATTGCTCTGCATTTAGTTGATTCCAAGTTTTAATATTGTGAGACAGGAGAAAGGCTTTCCCACAGCTATATTTTCCATATTATACATGATGCTTTAGACATCTACTTTTTTCTCCCTGTTTTCAAGATTTAAAAAAAATCTTAAACACTCCAATTTTTTCCTAATTGTTTACAATATCAGTACAATATCTACAATATCTTTTTGAGGGGAAATCACCAGCCACATAAAAATCATTCCAGATATTGTCTCACCATAAATTTATATAAGGATATTTTCTGTAACGGCAGTTTTATTTTTATTTCTATTCCTGTTGACGGCGAACTTCCAGTCTGTCACTAAATAATAAAATTAAAATGGCAATAAAGCAGAATATAGAAAAAACACAGGTTAGCAAATTACAAAACCAATAAAATATAAATGAGCAACGCTCTACAAATAAAAAAGCTAGTACCTTCTACTTTGCATAGTCTACCGTTACCGCACATGATTTTTTAACATTTCATTTCTTGCAGGTTCTGTCTTTGCAATCACTCGTGACAGATGAGGAGAAGGAAATGAAGAAAGCTAAGATTGAAAACAAGTAGACAAGATGGAAACGAAATCGGAGAAAGAGAAAAGGACTACGAAGAGAAGATAATGCCATTTGGAATACTGTGTCCAGTTCTGGAGACCTCACTTCAAAAAGATATTGATAAAATTGAGTGAATCCAGAGACGGGCAACAAAAATAGTGCAAAGTCTGAGGCAATGGTGGAATTCAAATTTATTTACTACTGGTTCTGTGGGCATGGCTTGGTGGGCGTGGTGTGGCGTGGTGGGCGTGGTGTGGCATGGTGGGCATGGTGTGGCTTGGTGGGCATGGCAGGGGAAGGATATTGTAAAATCTCCATTCCCACTGCACTCCAGAGGAAGGATACTGCAAAATCCCCATTCCCTCCCCACTCCTGGGGGAAGGATATTGCAAAATCTCCATTCCTACCCCACTCTGGAGCCAGCCAGAGGTGATAGTTGCCAGTTCTCCGAACTACTCAAAATTTCTGCTACCGATTCTCCAGAACCGGTCAGAACCTGCTTAATTTCACCCCTGGTATGAGGGACATAACAGATCAGGAGAGATTGGAGGAACTGAATATGTACAACCTGGAGGAGAGAAGGGAAAGGGAATCTGACATGATCGAAATCATTAAAACTTTTAAGGGTTTGAATGCGGTTCTAGAAGGCAGCATTTTCAATGTTAAGCAAAAAAAACCAGAACACTGGGGCATAAACTGACAGGAGGGAAGTTCAAAAAAAAAATGTTAGAAAGTATTAGAATAGAATAGCAGAGTTGGAAGGGACCTTGGAGGTCTTCTAGTCCAACCCCCTGCCCAGGCAGGAAACCCTACACACTTCAGACAAATGGTTATCCAACATCATCTTAAAAATTTCCAGTGTTGGGGCATTTACAACTTCTGCAGGCAAGTTGTTCCACTTATTAATTATTCTGTCAGGAAATTTTTCCTTGGTTCTAAGTTGCTTCTCTCCATGATTAGTTTCCACGCATTGCTTCTTGTTCTACCCTCAGGTGCTTTGGAGAATAGTTTGAGTCCCTCTTCTGTGTGGCAGCCCCTAAGATATTGGAACACTGCCATCATGTCTCCCTTAGTCCTTCTCTTCATCAAACTAGACATACCCAGTTCCTGCAACCGTTCTTCATATGTTTTAGCCACCAGTCCCTTAATCATCTTTGTTGCTCTTTTCTGCATTCTTTCTAGAGTCATTAATTCATAGAAAGAATAATGAAAGGTTGGAACCAACTTCCAGTGGAAGTCAATCATCAGTAATAGATGCTTAAACATGCTCGGGATAAACACCTGTCTATTGTTTGACAAAAATAAAAGTAAGAAAGAAGAAAGAAAGAAAGAAAGAAAGAAAGAAAGAAAGAAAGAAAGAGAGAGAGAGAGAGAGAGAGAAGGAAGGAAGGAAGGAAGGAAGGAAGGAAGGAAGGAAGGAAGGAA
>WNWU01000031.1:2597154-2610793 GCA_012654045.1 Ptyas mucosa
TTATTTATTTATTTATTTATTTATTTATTTATTTATTTATTTATTTATTTATTTATTTATTTATAATGCAATTTATATGCCGCCCTATCTCCAAGCACTCAGGGCGGCTCACAATGGCAGAGATGCACCGTTCCTCATTAAAACAATATAAAATTATATTACGAGTATCCTGAAAAATCATGCTAGGGCTTATTTTTCGGTTGGGTCTTAATTTCAGAAAACAGGGTAGATGACTGCACATCAGTTAAAACTGAATAAAGATAAGATTGAGATCTTGATATTTCAGTCAAATTGTTCCTTTCCATTAGCTCTCCTCCCCTTCTCCTTCTGGACTGTGAGCTGCCTCTAGTGTCAGTGGCCAGGAATCTCTGGAGCATGGGTGTCAAACTCAATCGCATCACGTATTGTGATGTATTGTGACATTTTTTGCCTTTGCGGAGCCGGGGTCAATGGTGGGATTCAAGTAATTTAACAACCGGCTCTCTGCCCTAATGATTTCTTCCAACAACCAGTTCACCAAACTGCTCAGAAAGTTAACAACCGGTTCTCCCGAAGGGGTGCAAACTGGCTGAATCCCACCACTGGCCGGGGTGTGTGTGGCCTCTGCGTGACGCATCTGGGCCATGGGCCACCAGTTTGACAGGTCTGCTCTGGTGTTCTGCCCCAGCTCTGGATTCCCAAGGATTGTGACAGACACCAATGGTTCTTATCAAATTTATAACGTGCCAAAAATAAACAAAGTCCAGCAAACGTTGGCAACCAGTCCAGAAAACAAGATACGATAAGACACTCACTCTCCAAGATGCTCTGTAATAATTACACGTTGTTTCCAGCAAGAAATTACTAATTGCGTGCGACTTAAATAGGCTAAGGAAGTGGCCAATTATCCTCAAACCTTACTCTCGAGGAGACCTCCTCCTTCTGAGTAGCCACTCTTGCCTTTTGGCAGCCCTGCGTGCTCGAGCATTGAGGAGAGGCTCCTCCACTTCGCTCTCTCCACTTGAAGAAGCCTCTGGAGATTCTGAAGGCCCAGGCTGAATCTTTGCCTCTGGCACCACATCCTCTTCAGCCTCCTCACTGTCCGACGCGAACGCCGGCTGCTGGCATGACCCCACACCAGCCTCCTCCTCATCGGGATCAGCCACGATCTGCGCAGACCGCTGGCGGGCCACAACATCTGGAGTGTTGTTGGATGCTGCACTCTGTCTTTAGCTTTTTATCATAACAATAAGACATTGTTATCTTAACAATATCGTAACAATAAGATATGTTATCTTCATTGATTAGCCTTTGAACGGGGCAGTGCCTATCTGTTATCACTGTGCATTTATTATGTCATGCCCAATCGATTATTACAACAGTCTATCAGCAGGTCTTCTCTTGACTTCCCTTTATCCATTGAACCTGGTCCAAAAAAATATATACTTAAGCTGTTGGGTGCTAATGTTTAAGGCCCTGCAATTAGGCATTTCCCATAGCCTCTCCCAACTCCTGTTTTGGCACGATCCTGTTTATGGAACACAACGGGCTCCTTTCCATGTTGCTCCATCCTGTTTACATCCATTTCAGGAAGTGGATCCAGAAATTATGGATTTCTCTTCATTTCCTACTCTAGTCCCACGCATCTTTGGGTTCATTAAAGAAAGATTTGGTATTTAATAATGTATGTAATTATAGAGTCTGATTATTGGAAGAGGTTGTGAGTAGATGTTGAGATTAACAGACAATAAAATTATATTGTAAGGCTAATGTGTTGTAAAATCTTATTTCAGTCAGATAGCAAAGTGTCAAATTATCGTTGTTGGATTTTATACTTGTTTATATATTACTGGTGATTGTAAGTATATCGCGATGCATGTATGCTGATTGTGAAGGGGTGCCTTCAATCAGTGATTTATAGCAGTGGTGGGATTCAAATAATTTAACAACTGGTTCTCTGCCCTAATGACCTGGTGGGTGGGCGTGGCCATGGTGGTCATGGCCAGGGGGTTTAACAGACAGCACTCAGCCTCCTGCATCCTCCTGGGAGCAAAAACGGGCCACAGGGGGGAGGGGATGCGCTGCCCACCCCGCACCCCATTTTGGGCCTAGTAGGCCTCCCTGCAGCCTCCTGGGAGCAGAAACGGACTGTGGGGGGCCCGTGCCACAACCCCCCATGCCCCATTTTGGGCCTAGGAGCAGTGATGGGATTCAGCCAGTTCGCACCACTTCGGGAGAACCAGTTGTTAACTTTCTGAGCAGTTTGGCAAACTGGTTGTTGGACAAAATCATTAGGGCAGAGAACCGGTTGTTAAAATTACTTGAATCCCATCACTGCCTAGGAGGCCTCCCTGCAGCATCCTGGGAGCAAAAATGGGCCATGGTGTGGTGTGCTGCACCCCCCCCCCCCCGCCCTGCATCCCGTTTTGGGCCTAGAAGGCCTCCATGCAGCTTCCTGGGAGTGAAAATGGGATGCATGGGGACTCCTGGAAGGGACGGGGTGGGGAAGGGGGGGGCATCCAGCAACTTAACTACTGGTTGGCCAGAGCCGGCCCGAACCGGCTGAATCCCACCACTGATCTATAGGTAGTCCTCGAGTTATGACCATAATTAGAGCCCAAAACAACTGAGACAGTTGTTAAGTGAGTTTTATCCCATTTTATGACCTTTCTTGCCACAGTTAGGTGAATCATTGCAATTGTTAAGTTCGTAACTCAGTTGTTAAGTGAATCTGGCTTCCCCATTGACTTTGCTTGACAGAAGGTTTCAAAGATGGTGACTGCAACCCTTATGAATATGAACTACTACTTGCCAAGTATCCAAATTTTGATCACGTGACTGTGGGAATATTGCAATGATCATCAGTGTCACTCTTTTCTGCGGCGTTGTAACTTCAAATTGTCACTAAACGAATGGTTGTAAGCAGGGGTGGGTTCTACTTACCTTTACTACCGGTTTGCAACGGGATCACCTCTGTTCTGAAGGGATTAAAGTATGAAGGAAGGCCCAGCCGATATGGGATGTCTAGTGGAAACATTGTTATTTGGAGCACCACAAGGTGTAGTGGGTTATTGACGTGGTGTAACAATCTTATTTTTTCCCCATTTTATTTATGGTGCTGTGAGCCACTCAGGGTTCTATACAAGATAGGCAGGCATATAAGTCTGGATAAATAAATGAATAAAGCACATATACATATACATTAAAACGGGGGTGATATAAAAAAACATCAGTTTTGAGGTCCCTTTTTCTGCTTTTTGCGTATACTAACGTTTAAGGGAGTTTTACAGATCAACATTTGTGTTACCCCTAAAAATACACTGCTGACGACAACATGCATCCAGACCAGTGGTGAAATCCAATTTTTTTTTACTACCAGTTCTGTGGGCTTGGCTTGGTGGACGTGATGTGGCTTGGTGGGCGTGGCTTGGTGGGCGTGGCAGGGGAAGGATACTGCAAAATCCCCATTCCCTCCCCACTCCAGGAGAAGGATACTGCAAAATCTCCATTCCCATCCTACTCCTGGGGGAAGGATATTGCCTAAATCTCCATTCCCACCCTACTCTGGGGCCAGCCAGAGGTGGTATTTGCCGGTTCTACGAACTGCTCAAAATTTCCGCTACCGGTTCTCTAGTACCTGTCAGAACCTGCTGGATTTCACCCCTGCTCCAGACCTCACCTGATTTTGATGTGCAGTCACTGATGTGCTTGCAAAGATTGGCATGACCTTCAAGTCATAGAATAGATGTGCTTTTGCATAATTGTTACTAGTGGGTTGTTGACAAAGTGTATAATCTTATCCCCACCCCTGTTTTTTTTATTTATTTATTTATTTTTGCAATTTATATGCTGCCTTTCTCCCTGGGGACTCAAGGCGGCTTACAATACAAATCACAATAAAAAAAATTAAAATCAACAATCCCATTAAAACAATTTAAAATTATCTCAGTGTACCCCCTAACAGATCAGCCTAGTTGGCGGAAGAGCCACGTCTTCAGCTCGCGATGGAAGGAAAGAAGATCGGGGGCTGTCCTGAGTTCAGTGGGCAATCCATTCCAAAGGGTCGGGGCTCCCACAGAGAACGCCCTCCTCCTGGGGGCCGCCAGCCGACATTGTTTGGCGGACGGCACCCTGAGGAGGCTGACTCTGTGAGAGTGCACAGGACGATGGGAGAGCGGCTGGAGGTGGTCCTGCAAGTAGCCCGGGCCTAAGCCATGAGGGCTTTATAGGTAAGCACCAGCACCTTGAAATGTATCCGGAGCGCCACCGGCAGCCAGTGTAGCTCACGCAGGAGAGGTGTTACACGGGAGTATCTAGACGCCCCCGTAACTACCTGCGCGGCTGCATTCTGGACTAGCTGGAGCCTCCGGACACATCCCAAGGGCAGCCCCATGTAGAGGATGTTACAGTAGTCTAACCTAGAGGCAACGAGGGCGTGAGTGACTGTGGCGAGGGCATCCCGGTCTAGAAAAGGGCGCAACTGGTGCACGAGACGCACCTGAGCGAAGGCCCCCCTGGTTACGGCCGTCAGATGGTCATCTAAGGACAGCCGAGAATCCAGGAGGACACCCAAGTTGCGGACCCTATCGGAGGGAGCAAGAGTTTCTCCCCTGATCATTAACAATGGAACCTCCAGATCCCGGGATGCCGGCATCCACAGCCACTCAGTCTTGGAAGGGTTGAGTCTAAGTCTGTTCCTCCCCATCCAAACCCGCACCGCTTCCAGGCAGTGGGACATCACGGAAAGGGCTGTGAGCCACTCAGGGCTGCATACAAGACAGGCTGGCATATAAATCTGCATAAATAAATGAATTAAAGCACATCTACATATACATTAAAACAGGAGTTGGATTACATCTACATATACATTAAAACAGGAGTTGGATTAAAAACACAGATACCGACATCAGTGTTGTGGCCCCTTGTTTCTGCTTTTTTGTATGTTCTAACCTTTAAGGGAGTTTACAGAGCAAAACTTGCTTTACCCCCTAAAATTATCTGTTGTCCAGAATGATATGCTGGCAAAGATTGGTGCAGCCTTCAAGTCATAGAATATATGAGCTCTTGCAGACTTACTATTATTTCTACCCATAAGAAGATCAGAAGTGTCCATGCAGTATGGTTAACCAAGGAAACAACAGCAGTCACATGGTGTGATTGAAGTTGTTATCTATTTATTATGCACATTACACTTTTTTGTTCACATCCTGCAGGTATCTCTGGAAGTGGTGTCTCCAACATCTGAACAAAGAGAAAAACCCACTGTCCTTAATTTATAATGAATATCTTAATTATACTAGTTCTTTCCCTGAACTCCAAGACAGACATAGTAAATATACAGAAGAGTTAATGTCTGCAGCAAAGGGGCAATGTGACATGTCATAGAGCTGAATGATGCCAGAACAAACAAATATTGAATAAACACACAAAGCACATCAAGATGGGCAGGTATGGAAATAAACCAGTTTGTTCTGACCGTCTTTTAATTAGATAGCTTTCCTGGAAATTTTGATCCATGGAAAAAAAAATATGGGAAGGGTACAGGTCATAGATCGGTGGAGGTGAGTGAGTTGCTAGAAAAGGCTACTTGGAGCTGATCATTCATATACAGTATTATATAATAAAAATTAAGAGATTTACAAAGTCGGTGCAAGATATAAACAGCCCCGGGACAAAGACAGAGAAAAATGCAAAGAATGGTTTAACAGAGATTTTCTAGGTCAGCTGTTAACCAGATATACTGGGGAAACTCATCATCAAAGGGCTACTACCAATGTAATTTTTCTAATATGATTTTGCTGCATTTAAAATTCAGAATTAAAAGGAGTGTGAATGATTTGATGCAGTCTTGGATTAAAAGACCCAAGTGTGAAGCTGGCTAAAAATGATGGGAACAGGAATCTGGCCCAAAAGGGAAGATTAATCTGAAGAAAATTTCTATGTTCCATTCATGGAACAAGGCGGAAAAAAGGAGGTCAGGCAGAAAAACAGTTCAAACTGTTTATTGAGCTAACTGTGACTCGCTCTGTTTGTTTACGGCTTGACTAGAGCGAGCACCATTCTGAGGCACTGACGGTTCTTTCGTACTCAGCTGTCAGTGCACGGACCAATCGACAGGTCCTGATTTCCTGCCCGCGTCTTGCCGGCAATTGGACCAATCAGCGGCTCTTGCTTCCTTGCGTAAGGAACGTCCATATGCAACATTCTATTATTATTTTAGGTAGCAGGGAGAAAAAGATAGGTGCCATTTGGCACACGCTTTCCATCATGCTCCTTATGTGAGCAAGAACCAGAATTCCAGGCATTGAAAGTCATGCTCAGAATTTTGGAAGAAACCACCATGTTCAAACGGTAGTTTGTTTTTTCTCTTCAGAAACTTAGACCATCTTTATGGTTTTTCCTAAACACAAAATAGTTGCCATGGTCGATGCAGAGAGTTGCATAGCTCTCATTTTGTAGAAATATTTCTCTTCCCCCCTCCCTGCATTTGCTCAATCCCCAGGGTGTTGTCCGTTCATGTTCAAACAAAATGGAGTATATTTTGCAACAACATCACAATTGCTGCTACTATTTTTTTTTATTTTTAAGAATTCTCTTTTATGCAGGGCTGAGATGCATTTTTAAATCCCTGGCAGAAATGGAAACCACTGTTATAAGGGCAAAACAGAATACTGTCTTATTGGCCTAGAGCTAAGAAAAACCCTCTTTCTCAACTGAAAGAACTTCACAGTCTGTGGCCTTCAACTCGGGGTGAAATCCTGCAGGTTCTGGAGAACCGGTAGCGGAAATTTTGAGTAGTTTGGAGAACTGTCAAATACCACCTTGGCTGGCCCCAGAGTGGGGTGGGAATGGAGATTTTGTAGTATCCTTCTCCTGCCACAGCCACCAAACCATGCCCACCAAACCACACTCACAGAACTGGTAGTAAAAACAAAAGGATTTCGTTACTGCTTAACTCCCAAGCTATGCTGCCTGTAGATTTCTAGGTTTTGCGGTCTTGTTGTTGTTCAGTTGCTAAGTCATGTCCAAGCCTTTGTGACCCCATGGACCATGGATACCTGTCTTCCACTGTGTCCTGGAGCTTCCCCAAATTCATGTCCATTGCATAGATGACACTATCTAACCATGTCATCATCTGTTGTCCCCTTCTCCTTTTTGCCTTCCATCTTTCCCAACATCAGGTTCTTCTCCAAGGAGTCCTCTTTTCTCATTAGGTGGCCAAAGTATTTGTGCTTCAGCTTCAGTATCTGTCCTTCCAAAGGACAGTCAGGGTTGATTTCCTTTTAAGAGTCTACACACCTGAAAATTGCCACGGTTGGAAAGCGGTGGCATAGATTATGGGTTAAGATATGAGTGAGCGGCCTCTCTTGTGATCTAGGGTTTCCTTTGGCTCCTATTGTGGAAACCTCACAGCACTCAGTTCTGCTAGCAAATTCCATTGGGAAAAATGCCAGCGTATGCTCAGACAGCTGTTTTCACAAAGTAATCAAAATGGTGCATTGAACTTCTGCACAGCTTAACAAGCCAATTTTGCAGCTTCAAGCCACTCCCTAAACCCGTGATGGCGAACCTATGGCACGCGTGCCACAGGTGGCACACATAGCCATATCAGTAGGCACGCAAGCTCAGCTGGCAAATGGGCCATTTCTGGCATCCAGAAGACCTCCAAGGGGGTGGGGAAGGCCGTTTTCGCCCTCCCAGACTCCTTGAGAGGTCCTAGACGCTGGGGACAGAAAAAAACAGGCCTTCCGGTCCCATTGGAAGTTGGCAAATGGGCCGTTTTCAGCCTCCAGAGGACCTCAGGGTGGGGGCGTTTTCACCCTCCCCAGACTCCTAGAAAGGCTCTGGAACCAGGTGAGAGAGAAAAACGGACCTACCAGGCCATCATGTGCCAGGAGCAGGGGAACTGGGTGGGATTGTGCATGAATGCGTGGGTGCGGGGTGCATAGAATTATGGGTGTGGGCATGCGCACATGTGACCCCCCCTCCCTGCCCTAAACCATCCTGAAAATAAAAAATTTTAAAAACGTCCCTCATTCCAAATGATAGTACTGCATCACCAGATGTACCTCATAATAAGTGGTAAAATATAGATATTGAATGAGTAATATCAGACCCATGGAAGGTCTTCCAAAGCAATGAATAGGTATGCATGTTTTGCTAGCTGAGCTGCTAATATCTTCAGAGCAAAGTTGAAACTGAACTAGGCAACATATGCCTTGTCCATCAATTTTTCACTCACCTATCTGACAGTTGATTTTACCAATTTTGTGGTTGCATACTTCTGGTCTTTCACCTCAACAATAAAGGAATTCAAAACTCTATCTTAAATGTGGGTGCAGTAATTAGGCTGCAGACATTATTTTGGCCATTTGCCAATATTCTCTCTTCAGCACAATGGCCTTTCCTTCTTTATACTGCATGATGATCTTGGCAGTTTTAAAAATGTAGATACCGCAGCTGTCATGAAAAATGCAGAAGGATGTAGCGAGCAATTTTTCCAATTCATGGTTTTTTGGGGAATGAAAATCCTATAAATCTTCTATCTCAGGAATGTCCGTTAGAGACTCAGTACAAATTCCACAGGAAGTTGAGGTCAGAGGAAACCGAGAATTTTTATGACAAGGTTTTCTCTTCCTTTGCCTTAATGAAAGTGATGCTTAAATAACGAATGCTGAGGAACAGAATGTGGCTTGCATTCTCTTGCAAAATTATCGTTTCCTCCTGACTTAACGGGTTGACTATTAAGGCTTTGTACTTGACATTAAGGAAAAAAAATAACAACAAAATGCACCGTATTGAACAAGTGGGCAGATGCCTGAATTGCTTGCAACGTGCTTTATCCATGCTGAAAGAGATTGGACATTAAAATGCAAACTGTTTCCCAAAGAGATTGAGTTGCCACATCCAGTAATTTGGCCCGAGTGATACATTTAGTCATGCTTATTAAGCTATGCCAAAAGCTATTCCATAAAGACTGCAGTCAGCTATGGTTTTTCGTCAGCTGTGACAACAACAAACTACAGCAGCAGGAAAAGTTTAACAAAACACCACCTTCCCGTTATCTCTGTGAGGAGATAAATACATAGGCAAGATATGCAAAGAAGCACCCAGGTTTTGCAAACTACTGCTGCTGATTTATAAGCAATGCTTTCTCATAAAGCTCCATTGTCATTAATTACGTATTACACAAGTTAATGTGGCCTCTAAAATCATTATGCAATGCACCAGTCCAAGTAAATGAGTCCCTGGGTCACTTTTTTTCAAAATCAGAGGAAGGAAGGAAATCCATAATGCAAAACAAGGCTGTGATGGATACATTGACTAGCAAATTCCAAACATCTCAAGTCCATTCACAGGGTTTTTTTTCAACCAGCAGATAACCTCTTTCTTATCCTTATAGCTTGCTCTCCTTTTTTTCTGTCTCTTGCTCTTTTTCCAGGTCTCTTCCAAGTCTTTTCTACTCCCCCAATAGCAGGGGTCGGCAACCTTAAACACTCGAAGAGACACAAAGGTCCTAACTGGAAGCCCCTGTTCAATTCTGGAGCTGACCGGAAGTCCGGTTCCCCCACCATAAAGTTTCCTCTTAACACGGCATCCTTTTTTCTCTACCTGCCTTAACCAAAAGCCCTATCAATTGTGGAGCTGACCAGCAACAGGGAGCTGCAGCAGAGGGATGAAAGAGCCACATGCGGCTCCAGAGCCACGGGTTGCTGACCCCTGCCCAATATTATGCTCAGTATTACTTCCTAAAGCAGTATTTCTCAATCTTGGCATTTTTAAAGATGTATGGACTTCAACTCCTAGAAATCCCTAGCCAGCATGCAAACTGGGAAATTCTGGGAGTTGAAGTCTACACATCTTTTAAAAATGCCAAGATTGAGAAACACTGTCCTGGGTTCTAAGGCAGGGGTGGGATTCTACCGCTTCGGACCGGTTCGGGCGAACTGGTACCTCCAATGATCAGCTGGGCCTGCCCACCTGCCCCTGCGCTTTATTGACCTATATCTTCTCATCTGATTCGTGTGGCAGAGCGGATTGTCGTGCCTCAGCTGTGTTACTCCCTAGCAGTAAGACGGAAGGTAAGTTTCCGTAAAACTGTGCATGTGCGCGATCACCGAAACGATTGTTAAACCGACAGGATCCCACCACTGTTCTAAGAATCAAGGGCTGAACAAGTTTTCAAAACAAAGAATGTGGCATTAGAAGCACTTGGCTTCACTGGCCAATTCCACATATTTTATTTACATAAACATCTTCATTCTTCTCATCTTGTATCTGGTTCCAACAATTATAGTGAACCTACAATTAGCATTTCCAATTACAATTCCTTTTGCTAAAATATCTCATTTAAGTAACTATATGTGGCTGACTGGTGATTTTACCTTCCCTGGTGGAGAACAAAATGAACATAGTGTCATGTATGGGAGATCTATATTAAATAGAGTCCAGGTCCCAGCTAAACTTAAAACGTTATAATTCTAACATTTCTCTTCTTTTATATTTCTGTGAGAAAAAGTAGCTTTGGATGTCTCCATTGTAGATGGCACTTCTTGCGCAGACCTACATGAAAAGAAGGACTGGGGGTGACACAATAGCAGTGTTTTGATATCTCAGAGGTTGCCACAAAGAAGAGGAGGTCAAGCTATTCTCCAAAGCACCTGAGGGCAGGACAAGAAGCAATGGGTAGAAACTAATTAAGGAGAGAAGCTAGAACTAAGGAGAAATTTCCTGACAGCTTGAACAACTTGCCTACAGAAGTTGTGAATGCTCTGACACTGGAAGTTTTTAAGAAGAGATTAAATAACCATTTGTCTGAAATAGTATAGGATTTACTGCCTGAGCAAGGAGTTGGACTAGAAGACCTCCAAAGTCCCTCCCAACTCTGTTTATTCCATTCCATTCCATTTTATTCCATTCATTTTCTTTCTTTTTTCTTCTTTTTATGGCCCTGTAATCCCTTTATTCGGGGTGGAGTCGGGACAACTGAATGGAGCTGAGCTTTTACTGGCTGGATGCCCTTCTTGAGGCCTATCCAGAGATCACAACAGATGTTTTCTCTTTGCACCCTGATAGAGAAACATTTGTCATTGCCTAGGATTGAACTTTCAACCTTCCAAGTGGGAGGTGAGCATTTTTACCTCTAGGCCACCGTGTTGCACTCTTGTCTAGATCTATATATTTCCCTTATTTCCCCCCATTTCCACATTTAGGTTTGAATATATGATGGAGTACAGAGTAGATTTAAATCAGTGGTGGGTTCCTCCCGGTTCGGCCCGGTTCTCCCAAGCCGGTAGCGGTGACGATATGATGTCACCGAACCGGTTCTGCCCTCACCCCCACCCCCCGCATTATTCTTACCTTTTATTTGTCCCCACCCCCAATCTATTGCTGCCTTCTGAGTCCCAGCTGATGGCTAGAGGGAAAAAAACTATTTAAACTCTTGCTGCAGGGCTTCAAAGGGCCGCCCTACAGCTGATCAGTGTTAAAAGAAAACAAATGAGTAGACCAGTGCCTGCAAAAATACATGAGTAGATCAGTGTGTGCAAAAATACATGAGTAGATCAATGCCTGCAAAAAGAAATGGGTAGATCGGTACAGCTCTGCAAGCAATTAAAAGCCTGGTACACCAGTACCTCTGCTAAATCCTAAAGAATTGTCACATGACCATCAAGCCACGCCCACAAAATAAGCCACACCCACAGAACTGGTAGTAAAAAAAAATAGAACCCACCCCTGATTTAAATCCTCCAGATCTTCAATCTGCCCAATCCTGACCCCTTGGGCCATTCTGTAGTAGTTTGGAGGAATGTGGAAAAAGTGAGATTATAAATCCTACTATATGGCCATAATAATAACAACTTTAGACTGAGAAAACAGTCAGACATTGTGCCCGGATTATGTGTTGATGCCCTTTCATTTTTAAAAAATTTCTCCATAGTAATTGTGTATGTGTACATGCATGTTTTTGTATTCCAGCATGTTTTAAAAATAACCATCTTGTAGGCTTTTCCCAGATTACCCAATAGCTTAAATAAGTGTTGTCACTTACTCTTTTTACGCATCAATCATGTATTTTACACAATTGCCCCCAGCATTGCCTGGAATCGGCTGTAAAATGCCAAGATAATGCCAAAGATTGTGATCTGGTCAATTGGTCACCACGCTCCATCGTGACCATCTGTAGAACATTTTGTTGCATGTTCACATGACAATTTAGCACACATCACGAAGCAATAAATAAATAAATCACCTCCTTGTTTAAGGAATAATGCTCATAAAGTATGCTACAGAACTACATTGCCATGCCTACCGCTATCATTTCACAAATTGGTAATGGCCAATTGTGCACCATGTAACTGACTACCGTATAAGCGCTGGAAATCTATCTTATGCTGGATCCCAGCAGGACCATTTGAAAATAACATAGGCCATTATAAACCTATCAAAAGAAACTTGTCAGGGTTCCAAGTAATAATCCCGTAGCAAACAGAACTCCAAGACCAGTAGATTCCTCAAAGAATAGTTTTATTGGATATATCATATTGGCATGGTTCTGGTGAAAACCAACCCTGAAGGTTTCCACGGTTTTCACCTAATTAAAAGTAAAAAAAATTCCCTTTTCCCAAACAATCAGTCACATGGTCCAATCAGGTTGCCGTCTGGTTGCCTGGTAACGTCACTCCTCCTCTCTCTGACCAGGTGTGAGAATGTCCTTGGTTCCCAGGAGAAAATGTTTTATTTTGGCTACATAACCCCAGCTATCTCTATTCTCCCCTCCCCTCACTATCCCTCAGTTCCAGTGTGGCAACACTGAACTTTCAGAATGACTTCGGTCAGGTCAGCTTCTGGGTTGACAAAACCAGTTTTAAAAGATAGAGCCAGTACTGGTTAAGGAGTCAGTCTAAAAACCAGGAGACTGTGGTTCTTAGTTCCAGTTTAGGCATGAAAGTTATTTTGGGTCTACCTGAGATAATCAATTTGTTTCAGCTCTATTCAACTCACAGGGTTCTTTTTGTGGGGGGAAATAGGAGGAGGAAGGAGAATTAGATAGATAAACTTCCAACACTGGAAGTTTTTAAGAAGATATTGGACAAGCATTTGTCTGAAATGGTATAGGGCAGTGATGGCTAACCTTTTTGCCGTCGCGTGCCAAAACCGGGGGGAGCGTGGGGGGTCGCAGGTGCGGGTGCCCACATCCATAATTCAATGCACCCCGCCCTCCTGCGCATGCGCACGTGACCCCCCCCATACTTCCCCCTGCTTTTGGCACGTGATGGCCCAGTGAGCCCGGTAGGCCCATTTTTCCCCCCTCTCCAGGCTCCAGAGGCTTTCTAGGAGCCTGGGAGGGCAAAAACAGCCTTCCTCATCCCCCCGGAGGCCAGAAACAGCCAGTTTCCCGACTTCCAATGGGACCGGAAGGCATGAAAATCAATTGGCTGGTGCGCACATGCGCGCTGGAGCTGAGATAGGGCAACAGTCGCGTGCCCACCAATATGGCTCCGCGTGCCACCTGTGGCACCTGTGCCATAGGTTCGCCATCACAGGTATAGGGTTTCCTTCCAGAGCAGGGGGTTGGACTAGACGATCTCACAGGCCCCATCCAACTCTGTTATTCTATTCTATTCTATTCTATTCTATTCTATTCTATTCTATTCTA
>WNWU01000031.1:2610803-2634387 GCA_012654045.1 Ptyas mucosa
CATTCCATTCCATTCCATTCCATTCCATTCCATTCCATTCCATTCCAATTTGTTTACAGAAAATGAAAACTATGCCAGACACTAAACCATACTGGACAAGTCTCATCGAAGGATCCAAAAACAATATGGTGAAATGTAATTTACAGAAACCCATACTGGATCAGTCATCACTCAGGTCAAGAAGTCTCAACTGCAATAGATGTTGAAGTTCCTGGAAATCTGGTGACAAATGAGCAACAGGACTCAAAACTGTTGGCTGAGCAACCAGGGCCAGCAACTGCAGGATTACTGGAATAAAAGGTGTTTTTACCTGTTGCAAATATTCAAAACAAGGAAATAAAGATCTATTATTAACAACTGTGGCTAAAGAAAACAAAGGTAGTACCAATAGTGATATGCATCTTGGGTGCAGTCCCAAAACATCTGGAGCACTACTTAAACACTATCAGCATTAGCAAAATCACCATCAATCAATTGCAAAAAGGAGCTTTACTTGGAACAACTTACATCCTGTGACAATTCATTTAACACCATCAAACAACATCTGCATTACCCCAGATCCTTGGGAAGGACTCAGTTGATGGACAGACATGCTAAATCCAGTCTAAACACGTGGCAGACTGTGTGATGAGCCAGTAATAAAACTAAAACCAAATTAAGACTATATCAGGGGGCGGAGGGGGAAAAATGATTAAACCTTACATAAGAACTAACATGGTTAATATGACCCATAATAATGTCAAATATTGCGAGAAGGAAAAGATAAGTAATGTGTAAGATATTTCACCATTCTTCCTAATGTCATTTTCCACTCTTGTGCAAGATAACCCTGACTAGAACTCAAGATTGCCATATTTATCTCGGAGCACTTGTTAAGTAAAAACCTGGCAATTCCTATCCCAGAATTTCCCAAATTCAACAGAGTCACACATGTGGAAAGCCACCCCCCCCACCTTCCTAGAAGAATGAAATATTTTGAGGAATATTTTAAAAAAGACCGATTATTATATTTCCCAAAGGGATATGTTTTTTGGAGGAGCATGTTTTTTTAGAGGCAGAAAGCAACCCCGACTTTCCTTAATAGCCCTAGCAGATACTGAGGTCAGCTTTTAGAAATGCAGATGTGGTAATCCATTCAAGACAGGATATTTTGAAACAAAGGCAGAATGGTAGGATTAGAAGCAGCCATCACCCAAGATCCAACACAGGAAAAAGCCATTAAGTCACAATAGGAATTATTGTATCACCTTCAGAGCAGTCCAAACTTCAACCAAACTTAGCTGAGACAAAAACCTAGGATTTGAACTTTGCCTATAGAGCCAGCTATGACCCCTACTTAACCCCTACATGGCCCCATGGGAGTCTGACAACAGCCCATAGAATACCTGTTCTTGCACAGGAACAGAAAGCTCAAATACAAAGCTCAAAGAAGGTATAAAAACCCCTGACTCCCAACTCCATTTTGTTAGCTGCTCCAGAGCCATGAGTTCATCATTAAACCTTCTTTCCAATCAGCCTTCATGTTTCCAGTGTCTTTCTCCCAGCTTGGAACTGAACCAGATGGATATTTCTTCCAATATACAAACACACATATCTCCATTCTTGATTCTTTGCACAAAAAATGCTTCCCAACTTTGTTTGCTGAATTGTTTTCTAGTTTTCTTTCCTGGTACACACTGCACCTTGGATTGTCAGCATAACTACTCTGGTAGGGCCAATATGAACGTTGCTAGGTAGCGTGATTCCTGAGGCTAAATTTGTTTCTTCATTTTCCTGACATTAGCAGTTAGCAAGACCCGTCTTACAGAAAAATGGTTTCTCTTTTTTAAAATATAAAACCCAAAGAACTCTTCCAGGGAGCTAAAAGATTGGCATATGAAGGTTGAAAGATATCAATTAAAAGGAAGCATTCAAGATGCTGAGCCGAAAGACAGTTGTAGTTGATGTCAAGAGGCTGGAGGCACAGTGACATTAATCCACTTTAAAAATATGATGATGTTAGAGACATTAACCACAGAATGTATTTTTTTCCTAAGTACCTATGAGCAACCAGGTAAAACAAAAAAAATTGCGAGCTTAGAAGAAATGACATATACCTCAAGAAAATTACTTTGGGTATATTTGAACTGTTCCGTGCCTTGAGAAGAGCAAGAATGCTGTATGGCCTTAGCAAATATCAATCTACTAATCTCCAGAAGTAACTCTGTTATAAGGGCTTTGTTCTCAGCAGATGCTTAAAATTTGGATATTTCCCATATGAATGTTAGCATAAGAAAATGTGCTATTTAGAAGTCTATTGGTGCTCTAGAGCAGGGGTGTCAAACTCGATTTCATTGAGGGCCGCATCAAGGTTCTGTTTGACTTCGGGGGCTAGGGTGGACATGGCTAGGGTGGGCATGGCCAGATCAATGTTACTTGTGTCGGGGGCACCTGTGACGATCTCCCGCAACCCTCTGCCAGCGAAAATGGAGCTTTATAGTGAAAAAAAAAAATAGGAAAATGAACCAGAAACTTTATTGTCTTAAATTGCTCATGTATCAAAGAAGTCCTGTTTATCCTTTTAATAGGAAGCCACAACTGCCTAGAGATGTATAGCTGTGGTGATGTATAAACATTGGCAAATAGATAAATAAAGAAATAAAAGGAGGTGGGGAAACCCTCGCTACCAATTGAAGTTAAGCAATAAATCTAGAGAATGTTTAAAAGATTGCGATCTAAAATTTATAGCTGGGTATTGTGGGTTATTAATTAATTCTAGGAAGAAAAGGGATGGATGAATGCCTGGACATTTGCTTATTATGCAGTTATCTGCTGATTTATTTATGAATTTCTTTTTTGCCTTTCCTTTGCCCAGCCATAAATCATGCCTAGAAAGATGGTTTTTACAGGTAGGAAATAGGAGATAGGAGGAAATACTAGGCTGTCTTTTTGGCTTCTTTTGAGGGATTACATGAAGTTATGTAATTGTCAGCCAACGAGACAAATAAGCACCACCAGGAAATGCATGCTGGCTTACTTCTTGTTGCGTGGCAACCACAATTGAAATTTCAGAAGGAAACAATATTATAATATCATCTCACTCATTCTGAAGAATTTCTAAGGGGAAATAAGGCAACTACTGCCTCTGGCTGCCAGTAAAATTCCCAAAACACTACCAAAATGGAGGAGATGGGAATTGATGAAGAAAAATAAATGTGTTTTAGCTCATTGTTACTTGTAAAAGATGTGATAGATTTCTGAATTTCTTTTTTTTAATTTGGAAATTAAAAAACAAACAAACAAGCAAACAAACAAACAAATGGTGATTTGTAATGAAGTCATCAAGATATGGGTAATTACCAAGGATCATAAATGAATGGATTATCTGGAACCATGTCAATCAAATTTCAGATCCCTCTAATAGCATTGCTACTCTGTGCTGAACTGAAAACAATGTTGAGAGTCTGATCCGGCTGATCCGATCTGAGCTCAAATTAAATTAAATTAAATCTTTCTGAAATCAAATCGTTTGTCATCAATAAACATTGGGGAAGCCACTAACATCACTCTTGACAATTACTTCTGCACAGAGTTTACAAATTACAGATGAACAGAGTTGGAAGGGACCTTGTAGGCCATCTAGTGCAAATCCCCACCCAAACAGGAGACCCTACACCAATTCTGACAGATGGCAGTCCAGTCTCTTCTTCAGTCCAGTTCCTACAACTTCTGAAGGCAACTTCTGTTCCACTGATTGATTGCTCTCACTGTCAAAAAATTTCTCCTTATTTCTAGGTTGAATATCTCCTTGGTCAGTTTCCATCCATTATTCCTTGTCTGGCCTTCGGGTGCTTTCTGTGGCAGCCCCTCAAATATTGGAACACTGCTATCATGTCTCCCCTGGTCCTTCTCTTCACTAGACTAACCATGCCCAGTTCCTGCAACTGTTCATCATATGTTTTAGCCTCCAGTCTCTTAATCATCTTGGTTGCCTTTGCTTTGAAGGAATTGCACTGTGATTTGAAGGGATCAAGTCGATATGGACTGGAATGAGGGAGCCCTAGGTTCAAATTCAATAAATTCATGTTCAGCCACAGAACCTCACTGGTGACTTTGGACCAATCATCCTCTCTCAGATTGAGTTGTTGCATGGAAGATCTATGGAGAGACCCATGTTTGTATCTGGATTTAATTATGGAGCTCGTGGTTGGTCAATCCCTCTCATTTTGGTCAAATAGGGTTGATTTGAGGATGATTGATTGTGTGAGTGATATAGCACTTTTTGATTTTTCTATCATTCAGGATCACTTTGTGGTGGAATCTCCAGCTAGACTCGATGGAGGTTTTAAGAGGAGGCCAAGCATAAAGTCCTCTCACTGCAATAAGCATCATAGGCCTGATCTCCCCCAGAATCCCTGAAGCCTTATCTAACCATTCCCAAGGGAATGTAGTCTGTCTTGGGAGACTGTTGTAACATGCAACTAACAATAAAGCTTCTGCTTGAGAGTGTTCATGTATGGTTGATTGCATGCACCTGACAGGCTTACAACAATAGGAAGTCTGTCTGTCTGTCTGTCTGTCTGTCTGTCTGTATAATACATACATATACACAGAATGTATGGGTATGTATGTGTGTAAAATATAATATAAATGCAATTGCAGAATACAAGAAAGATTCATATTTCCCGAATTTGATATAACCACTATGTTTCTGATTTGGCTATAATCCCCTTTAACACATTTCACTGTCTGCCACTGAATATTGGTGTAGTATTCAACACAATAACTGTCTATTACTAACATATTTTCACTGCTACCTTCCTGAGCAACTGGCAGAAAAATGCCTTACTTACTCCAACTCACTTGGTACCCTACATGTAGTTGCCCGGTTTTGAACTGCTGGTTCAGCAGTAGCTGGAGCCTGTGATGGGAGTTCAGCCCCCCACTCCTGTGGCAGCAACGGGTCTTGAACACGGGCCTGCCAATCAGCAGCCCAGTGTTCTAACCCCAAGAGTCATCGTGCTCCAATGCTACAGGGTTGGAGTATCTGCATTGACTTAGAAATTCAAAAGTTTTGAACGAATGATATAGTATGATTGTCTGAAATATTATTTCTATTCTAGAAAACAGCTAATCACAGTGAATAAGAGAACTGGCACTATAACATTCCTTGAGGCCCATAAATATTTCTTGAGCACCTGTTTCCTTGTAAATTCAAGCCTCCCTTGAGTCAATTTTATGGACACATTATCCACACTGTTTTCTGGGTGAATAAGGAAATAAATTGTTGCATTTTTCCAGAACATTTTTTTTAAAAAGTTCCAGTCTAGCTTATAGCCCTTCAATGTCACTGGCCTTATCCCATCTAGTGGTTCTGAAATCAATCAAGGAGAACTCAGTGTTAGTACCTAAAACCATGTAATATCTGAAATTTCAAAATATAGTTTTATGACAATTATAGAACAAGAATGGACAATGTATGAACTCCAGATGTTGCCAACCCCCAATTTTCCCTGTCAAGGATGACCAACAACAAGGGGTAATAAGCAGTCTAGTCCAGCAACATCTGGAGATCATATATTATGCATTAATATAATAGAGGATATGACCTGCCAAAGTATTACTTCAAATCTGGAGGCCACTTTAGTGTCATTTGCCAATGCTTTATGTTTCTGTATCCCAACACAGTGTTCCAAATGTTTTTATATCTACATTCTACATTTTTGTGATATCTTATTTAAACCCCTTTCATGTCGATTTTTCATATCCTACATTCTCATAGCTAGAAAGTAGTATACCTCTCTAAAAAAAAACCCTGAAATGAATAAATTGAACCACCAATTACAAAACCAAATCTTCTTTTAATGATTTCTAAGGGGTCAAAGAGCCACACTGACCTTGACCATAATTCTTATTCAGAAATAACGTAATACGTTTTTGCTATATAGCCAAATATGACCATAAAATATGGAGTCTTCATGAAATAATTTTGAGAGAGGACGAAAGAACAATGTGTCCACCCAGAATTGTCCTCAGGGTGTTATTAGCTAATGACGTTCTATGTTATAGATATGAGTGCTGTGCAAAACATTCAAAAGTCTTTCACAATATGTAGTAGCACAAGTAAGGATCTCTTCAAATTGTCAACGCAGCAATGCTTTTGCAAGACTTACTGTGTTGCTTTGAAAGTTCTCCCTAGCTGCTTTTGTCTGCGCATACACACAGCCACTTCTCTGCATTGTTGTGTAAAGTGTTGTCTCTGAGCATACATGGATACACTGACAATCAAATGCACCCTCCTCTAAGCCTTGCAAAAAAACAGTTCCTTGAATTAAACATCAGTGGAATGGCTTGCCTCCAGAAGTTATGGGTGCTCTAACAGTAGAGGTGTTCAAAAACAGTTCGGACAACCATTTGTCTGAAAATGCCTCCACAGTCCCTTCCATCTCTGTTTTTCTGTTTATCTGCTATTCTGAAACTTTACATACCGTGTACCTACATACCTCTTTTGAATGCTATATTCAATCTGATGTTAATAATGCCACCACATTAACTTTATAGTCTCTATGTCAACTCGTGAAGCTTCCCTGACCTGCGGGACTACGAGATTGTGCTTTGACTTTTGTACGATAAACGGCGTGTGTGTACACAATCTATACCAGTGATGAATAACCTTTTTGCCACTGCGTGCCAGGAGTGGGGTGGGGGGGTCGTGCATGCGCATAATTCCACACCCATAATTCTATGCGCCCTGCCCCCGCGCATGCATGCACAACCCTTTCCCATTTCCCCCACTCCTAGCACGTGATGGCACAGTAGGCCCATTTTTTGCCAACTGGAAGTTGGCAAACTTCCCCACCCCTCCGGGGGGGTGAGGAAGGCCATTTTTGCCCTCCCCAGACTCCTAGAAAGGCTCTGAAGGTTGGGGAGAGAGAAAAATGAGTCTTCTGGTCCCACAGGAAGTTAGCAAATGGGCCATTTCTGACCTCCGGAGGGCCTCCGGGGGGGAGGCCATTTTTGCCCTCCCCAGACTCCTAGATAGGCTCTGGAGGCTGGGGAGAGAGAAAAACAGGCCTTCCCCACCATTCCCCGAGGTCCTCCAGGGGCAGGAAACAGCCTGCTTCCCTGGTGAGCCCAGAAGGCCCAAAAATCAGCTGGCCGGCTCACGCATGCATCTGGAGCTGAGCTCATGTGCCCACTGATATGGCTACACATGCCACCTGTGGCACGCGTGCCATAGGTTCACCATCACGAATCTATACCCTCTCCCCCTCATGAAGAACATGTTGTTCCACTTAGCCAAAGGAAAGGTCTTCACTAAACTAGACCTCAGAGAAGCTTATTAGGGAGCCCAGGCAGTGTTTATGCAACTGATAAATCAAGTGCTGCATGAGCACCTCTACAAGGGAGTCCTTGTCTACCTGAACAACATCCTCATTTTTACCGAGACCATGGAGGACCACATATCCCTAGTCTGTCAGGTACTTGAAAAGCTTTTGGCGGCAAGCCTATATGTCAAGCTGTCAAAATGCAAATTTCACCGCTCGTGGCTAGACTACCTATGCTACTGAGTGTCAAAGGAGGAGATAGAGAAGGACACAACCAAAGTTCAGGCCATTCTAAACTAGCAGCCCCCTCACAGCCGCAGACAGCTACAAAGCTTCCTGGGATTCACAAACTTCTACAGGCAATTCATCCCCTCCTTTGCAAAAATTGGGGTGCGTGGAGAAAATTGCCTAGGGTGCTATGCCTAGCACATATTCAACATGCTAGGGTTGAATCGGGCTTCCCTTCCCTTCAGGGAGCTTGACTGCACCCTCCATCTCTTTCACCCTTTCCTTTGGTCGGCACGACAGCCCCTCATCCTGAAGGGTGGTTCGGTCAAATTTCTCTCTCAATTGCTCCAGGGATTCACTTCAGGTTTCAAGTAGGAGCTTTGGGGTTCTGATCTCTTCCCACTCCCTCCTCCACTTCAATTCCTCTAGCCTGCTTATGGGTTGCATCTTAAAATGGTAGTTTGGGTGGGGGAACTCAACCTCAGCTGCTTTAGGGACTTTTTCCCACCAATTCTCATCCCTTTCCACTTCAGTCGTTGAGGCGGGCATTCTATACATCTCGGTTTCCATGGTCAGTGGTGATAAAGTCCATTGTGATCTCCTCCCATGGTCTCGTTGGCAATGTTTTATAGTCTGTTGTTTGTACATGCAATAACAAAGCAATAAGTCATAGATCATAGTTACAATCATTAATCATAAGATACAACAAGAAGTGATAAATCGTAGACACCAATAGGAGAAAGTAGTAGGAGAGATGAGAAGATGAGACAGATGACATAATGAGAAAGATGCTGATCATCTTTGGATGTTGCATTTTTACATAAAGCCATATGAGATTTTTTTTTCCTGGGTTTTTCTGGATTGCTCAGACAATTGTTGGGGGAAGTCTAACTGAGCAATTGTAAAGGAATCACTCATGTTGGAGAGAAGGGCCTGAAGGATGGCATTTAGCCATAGTTATGTATAATATAGGCTGAGTGGTGCGGTGGCCTAGAGGTGGAGCTCTCGCCTCACAATCAGGAGGCTGTGAGTTCAATCCTAGGTAGAGGCAGATATTTCTCTCTCTGGGCATGATGATATATCTGCTGAATATAACTCCACATTGGTGACAGGAAGGGCATCCAGCCAGTAAACACTCAGCTCCATTCAGTTGCCCAGACTCTACCCCACAAGGCATTATAGGGTCATTAAAAGAAGATGATGATGCCTAATATAGGTTACAGGTTAGATGCTGGTCCAGTTATATTTTGGGTAAATTCACCAAGATTAATAAAACATAACATGTATTGTGATTAACCTAATCACACAAATCTAAGTGGATCTAACTAAATCTAATTAGTGTAACAAAAGACAATTTCCAATTCATTTGGGATAAGAAAATGCTGTCCTGCTGTTTTTGGCTGATGAACAAACAGTGTGGCAAAGGAAATAATTATAAATCCCACAGAGGAATTGAGTTGACAGTTTTGAGACCTTGTAGAAAATGAGTAAGTAAGTAACTAGGTACAAATGATCTGAAAATTAGAATTAAATATTCAAGAGGGTTTGAATTTTATGAGCTCAAGCTTTCAATTATTTTAATTCTGTTTGTTGTTTCATTTACAGAGGTTTTATTATATTGTTCATTTCCCAGGGTTATGCATGTGATGTGAGCAGCCATATAAATTTTCATCAATAATAAACAGACAAGCAAATAAACCTTTATACACTCTTCCTGCTAAGGCCATCTTTTTAAATCTGGTATCATTCAGCTATGCTGGTTTATAGCTGCTACAATTCTCAGAAAGATTAAACTGAACAACTATAAAATGAGGAAATAAATTTAAAATAAGGAAATAAATCCTAATAATCTGGTTACATAATATCTTCTTTTTTTCTGTAAGAAGCTAGATGTCTCAATAATAACTAATTTCAACCACTTAGAATTTCCAGAGCAGGAAGTCAGGGCATGTTATGAGTCCCAATTATCAAGAAAGTATATCTGGTGGAACCTAAGGAAAAAGGCCTACTCTATGGTGGGTTCTTCTTTGGAACATAAGGCCTCAGAAATAAGAGGCCTTATTGGTATTCTGCAAGGCCTTGAAAACATGGTTTTGTTAGCAGATTTGGAGACCCCAAGCTGACCAAGAAACTTGTCTGATTGTGTTGTCACCACTGTGGGATGAAATGCTTGGGGGTGCGGGAGTATTATATTGTGATTTTTTTTAACTATGATTTTTTAATGTTGTGTGTGAGTTGGGTGGCCATATAAATATGTTTAATATAAAGTGAATAAATAAAACCTTTAAGATTTTTCTCAGGTATCAGTTGGAGGATGGTTAGTTTTATTAGGGCTGCCAAATTGTGCTACAAAAATCCAAATGCCCACTAGATCGATGGGACCAAAGAAATATATTAAAGTTTCTCTGCTCGCCTTTATCAATTACCTAGATTTTTGCAGCTCAAGATATGGCAATTCTCTTTTTATCTAGAGAGAGATGGCTGATTTTGCTTTTGTCATTTCTATCTTGTTCATCTCCGCTTGAGATTCATTTCACCTGAAATGAATATATATTAAAGTATCTAAGCAACGTGACAAAAGCTTTTTGGAGAAATTTTGAAGTAGTGCTGAAAAAAAAAGCCCGTGTGATCTCTGTAGTGTGATAAGAGAACTCTGAGTACATAACAATCACCATTCCGTCTGTCCATATGGATTCTCTGAGGATTTAAAGAAATTTAAAGAAATTACTTTTTGTCAATCTTGAAGCTGGCCTGGCCGAAGTCATCTTGGCGCTTCAGTGCTGCCACACTGGAGCTGAGGGATGGGGAGAGGGGATTAGAAATCGCTAGGGTTGTGAAATCAAAATAAAGTACTTTCTTTTGGGAACCAAGGATCTCACCAGGTTCTCACACCTGGCCAGAGGAAAGAGGAGTGGTGTTACCAAATCACCAGACAACGCCTTGCTTGGACTATGTGACTGATTGATTGGGATTGAGGGAAAAACTTGCTTTTAATTAAGTAAGGGGCCTCTTGGACTTGGTTTTCACCAGATCTGTGCCAATATAATATTTGCCATAAAGCTATTTTTTGAGGAATCTACCTGCCTTGGAATTTTGCTTGATATAGAATTTGGAACCCTGACACTTTTCCTGCACTGAGTAATTTCTAATAGTGTATTTAGCTTATACATAAGACTTATTCTGTTATAACCTCTTTCTCAAGCAGGAAACCCCATACCATGTCAGATAAATGGTTGTCCAATTTCTTCTTAAAAACTTCCAGTGTTGGAGCACCCACAATTTCTGAAGGCAAGTCATTCTATTAATTGTTCTCACTGTCAGGAAATTTCTCCTTATTTCTATGTTGGATCACTCCTTGATTCGTTTCTATCCACTGCTTCTTGTCCTGCCTTCAAATATTTTGGAAAATAGGTTGACCCCTCTTCTTCGTGGCAGCCCCTTAGATATTGGAATACTGCTGTCAATCTATTTTATTTTTTTTTAGAAAAACTAATTGATATTTTGCTGTTACTGTAACTGGGTATCTTCCTGTCATATTTTCAATATTTTTAAATTATATGTATTAAAATTTTTCATATAATAATAACAAACCAAAAGGAAAAAAAGAACCAGAAAAGAAAAAGAAAACCAAAGAAACATGTAAATTAATTCCAACTTGCTTTTCAACGGATAATTACATTCTTATTGTCTCTCCTCCCTTTCCATTTAGTCCTTATCTTTCTTAGTTTTCACTTAGTTTTCACTAAGTTTTATGGAAACTTAGTTTCCATAAATCTCAACTCATTTTTGGGGGGGGGGGAATCCTTGTAAGGCTTTCCGTCTTTCAAAAAAGTTTTTATTGCTTGTTTGTCAAACATGTCTGCAAAATTTGACATTTTCACAATCCATCCTTCCACCGTGGTAATTTCCTTATTTCTGCCGGCATTATGCATACGGTAATCTTGTTGCAATTTTCATTGTTTTTGAATTTATCCAATTGAGAAAGCGGCTACATTTTTGGGACCGCTTGGTTTACCTAGAAAAGAATGAGAGTAACAAGGAGTTGCTGCCAGAAAATAATGACAGGAGTTTGAACCTGCCTCTCCCAATCCAAAAAAAGATTCAAATGGCCCCCAACCATTCAGGAATTTAGGAAAGCCACAAAAATCATGCTGTTCTGCAGTGGTGGGTTTCAAATAATTTCACCACCCGTTTGCTGAAAATGTGAGTGCGTACATGGCTTCCGCCATGCAGCAAGGCTCAACTGAGCAGCCTTTTGGGGCCTGCTCCCCATCTCTGCTCTCCGGGGCAGCGGCTGCTTCTCTCCGCACTAGGTCTTCAGTGTCTTCTGGAAGAGTGTTAGAGTGGAGGCCATTCTAATCTCTGGGGGATGATGTTCCAGAGAGAGGGAGCCATCACAGAGAAGGCCTTTCTTCTGGGTCCCACCAGGTGTACCTCCCTAGAGAAATATGGAATAATATTGAATATTAATTATTGAATAATATGTATAGGGAGAAAAAAACAGTTCTACAAGAAAGAACGTAGTTAAAATCAGTTACAATAGGTTTAAGGTTGAAAGAAGCAGAATTAATCCTAGAAAAAAATTATGGAGATTTTTTTTAAAAAAAATGTTTTTTGAAGTGGTTGTAAAGGGCCAAAGAAGGAGCCTTCAGCAGAGTAAACTGAAATAAATGAAAGGGATGAAAATATTGAGGATGGAATGAAATAGAGAGAATGAGTGAATTGAACAGGAAGTATAGAATGTGTTAATGTGATAAATATTAGTGTACAAGGAAAAGAGGTAAAAAGAAGCCCCCAAAAGTCTGTGAGAATATTGAAAAATAATAAGGCCTGCTGTAATGTCTTTCCTTTGGAAGGGACAGATACTGGAGCCGAAGCTCAAATACTTTGGCCCACAAATGAGAAGGGAGGGAGAGGACTTATTGGAAACGACCCTCATGTTGGGAAAGATGGAAGGCAAAATGAGAAAGGGACAGCAGAGGATAAGATGGTTAGATAGTGTCATCAATGCAATACAGTGATGGGTTGCTACCGGTTCTCCCCGGTTCTTGCGAACCGGTAGTAGAAATTTTGAGTAGTTCGGAGAACCAGTAAATACCACCTCTGCTTGGCCCCGCCCCCAATCTATTCGCTGCCTCCCAAGTCCCAGCTGATCGGCTAGAAGGAAACAACCTCTTGCAACGGCACTTCAAAGGTCCACCCTACAGCTACTCAGCGGTAAAAGGCAGTGTGGTAGTAGACCAGTGTGCTCCAAAAACAAATGGGTAGACTGGAACACTCCTAAAACAAATGAGTAGACCGGTACGGCTCTGCAAGCAGTTAAAAGCCTGTAGACCAGTACCTCTGCTAAATCCTAAAGAATTGTCACATGACCATCAAACCATGCCCACAAAATAAGCCACGCCCACAGAACCAGTAGTAAAAATTTTTAGAACCCACCCCTGATGCAATAAGCATGTATTTGGCAAACTCCAAGAGACAGGTGAGGACAGGGGAGCATAGTATGCTATGGTCCATGGGGTCACGAAGAGTTGGACACAATTTAGCAACCGAACGACGACAATAATGGCTTGGAAAACAATTCTGCAGAAATCAGTGATTCCAGTTCTGTATAGGTTGTGCACAATTCCCTGAAGTTGGAGTTTGGGATCTGAAATATCTGAGAGGCTGTTTTCATGTTTTCATCCAATATATAGATATGAAGTATTAACTCAGGGGAAAACATAAAGCTGTTTCCCTCTAGAACACAATGCGGCGCTTTCAAAGCAGCATTAATGGCAAGGTCATGAGTGGTACTTTTTGCTCCATCGATTCAGACATTGTGTGACCCATGGGAGGTCACTGCTGATGTGTGTAGAGCACAATTAAATCAAGGTTAGACAAGCAGGTTTCATTTAATACAAGACTGAGGTGCCAAAAATCTTATTCTGGTTCCCTAAAACTATCGAAAGCTTAGAAGCAGTGGTGAAATCCAATTTTTTTTACCTACTGGTTCTGTGGGTGTGGCTTGGTGGGGGGTGGTGTGGCTGGGTGGGCGTGGCAGGGGAAGGATACTGCAAAATCTCCATGCCCACCCTACTCCAGGGGAAGGAGATCCCACCCCACTCTGGGGCCAGCCAGAGGTTATGTTTGCCAGTTCTCCGAACTACTCAAAATTTCCACTACTGGTTCTCCGAACTACTCAAAATTTCTGCTACCGGTTCTCCAGAACCTGCTGGATTTCACCTCTGCTTAGAAGGTTTTCTAAGACCCCAGGCTGGCTGGCCATTCTGGAAGCTGAAAACCAATGTGCCATTAAGCCAGCCTCATAAGCAATGCAGCAATGTGTTTACATACTGACCTCTGCAGTTTAGCATTTAATATAAACCCAGCCAATTGTGCTTCGTTGAATAAGTGATGACTAAACAAATAATGGCCTTGTGCAATATATTAACTTAAGTACTTCATTGCTGGTTAAGTTGCCTTTGTTGTCCCAGAAGGCTAATCAGGCAGTTCTCTTGCAGAACCTGAATTTTCCTGGCTGGGAAGAGAAGATCTGCTCCATCACATGAAAATAGGAATTTGTTTATAGTCCCTGAAAGGTTAGAATAAATAGAATAATAACAGAGTTGGAAGGGACTTTGGAGGTCATCTAGTCCAACCCCTTGCTCAAGTCTATACTATTTGGATTGGATTAATCACATATGGCATGGTACTTTCTCTTTTCTCCTTGCATTTTTTTTTTTTTTTGGTAATTTGATTTATATGCCGCCCTTCTCCGGAGACTCAGTGCTTACAATGCATTAAGCAATAGCCTTCATACTTTTGTATATTTATACAAAGTCAGCTTATTGCCTCCACAATCTGGGTCCTCATTTTACCCACCTTAGAAAGGATGGAAGGCTGAGTCAACCTTGAGCCTGGTGGGATTTGAACTTGCAGTAATTGCAGGCTGCTGAATGTTAATCACAGTGCCTTAGTCTACTGCGCCACTCAGGTTCCATTGAAAATTTGGAAATATCTACCATTAGCTAGTCGTCAGACCATTGGTGCATTCAAAATATTTCCCCCCACCTGTAATGACAGTGCATTTTGGTAATTAGCTGTGCCCTCAACAAGAGTTAGGACTGCAAGTTGAGGAGACCTTGGTGTTCTCTGAGCTTGGTTGTTTTCTTGAAGATGTTTCAAACTAGGTAACAACCAAGCTCAGAAAGCACCAAGGACCCCTCATTTCAGCATATTGCTATGATATGAAGAGGTAATGATACAGCAAAGATAGAGTTATGCTACAGATCTCTAATGAGGAACTGTTCCTATTCAAGTTAAAAGGTGCAAATTATCAAGTGATTGGCCGATCTGATCTATGATAATAGTGATATAATCCATTCAGTCATGTCTGGCTCTCAGCAATTCTGTGGGCCTGGTCTCTCCGCTTCTTCCAATCTTGCACTACTTCTTTGAGTTGTTCTATGCCAGTGATGGCTAACCTTTTTGCCATCGTGTGCCAAAAGCGGGGAGAAGGCGGTGGGGTCACATGCACGCGTGCCCACACCCATAATTCTATACACCCCGCCCCCCTGTGCTCCCCCTCACTTTTGGCACGTGATGGCACGGTGGGTCTGGTAGGCTCATTTTTTGCTTTCCCCAGGCTCCAGAGCCTTTCTAGGAGCCTGGGGAGGGCAAAAACGGCTTTCCCCATCCCCCCAAAGGCCTTCCGGAGGCCAGAAACAGTGTGTTTCCTGACTTCTGGTGGGCCCAGAAGGCCCAAAAATCAGCTGGCTGGTGCACGCATGTGTGCCGGAGCTGAGCTCGCGTGCCCACCAATATGGCTCCACGTGCCATCTGTGGCACCCGTGCCATAGGTTCGCCATCATGGTTCTATGCTCTGGTTGGTGTCCGCTTTGATAGTGTCCATCCACTGTACTCTTTGACAGCCTGGTTTCCTTCTACCACTAACTTTTCCAAACATAATTGATTTCTCCAGTGAATTCTCCGATATGACATGGCCAACATAAGTGAGATGCAGTTCTGAATTTTTTTCTTCTAGTGATATGTCTGGTGTTATCTGCTCCAGGTGCTTGTTAATCACCTTTGCTGTCCAAGGAATATATATGATGATGATGTAGTAGTAGTAGTAGTAGTAGTAGTAGTAGTAGTTACTGTACTATCATTGCACCTTGTACAATGAAATTAAATGCCATCTTCAGTGTACATTATAACTATAAAAATAAAACACAAACACACGTCCTTCACATTCTATACAATTGAATTGAAAAACCCTGATATTGCACTATACAGTAGAATTCAATATGGTTACTGCCCTGGGATAGAAGCTGCTTTTCAGCCTACTTGTCCTTGTTTTTATTATCCTGTACCGTTTGCCAGATGGTAATAGTTCAAAAAAGGAACTATGTTCAAAAAAAAATAGTTCAAAAAAAGGAACCCAGAATGAGATGGATCTTTTAAGACTGTTTTGAACTTTCTTAAGGCAGCGGGAGCTATAAAGCTCTTCCAAAGAGGGGAGAGGGCAACCAATGATCCTCTGGGCAATTATGTTGACCCTCTGGAGTGCTGTCCTATCTGTCACTGTGCAATTGGCAAACAATACAGGGGTGGGTTCTAATTTTTTTTACTACTGGTCCTGTGGGTGTGGCTTATTTTGTGGGTGTGGCTTGATGGTCATGTGACAATTCTTTAGGATTTAGCAGAGGTACTGATCTACCAGGCTTTTAACTGCTTGCTGAGCTGTACCGGTCTACTCATGTATTTTTGCAGGCATTGGTCTACCCATTTCTTTTTGCAGGCATTGGTCTACTCATTATTTTTGCAGGCACTGGTCTACCCATTATTTTTGCAGGCACTGGTCTACTCATGTATTTTTGCAGGCACCGGTCTACTCATGTATTTTTGCAGGCACCAGTCTACCCATTTATTTTTGCAGGCACCAGTCTACCACCAAACTGCCTTTTACCACTGATCAGCTGTAGGGCGGCCCTTTGAAGCCCCGCGGCAAGAGTTTAAACAGTTTTTTTCCTTATAGCCCATCAGCTGGGACTCAGGAGGCAGCAACAGATTGGGGGTGGGGTCAAATAAAAGGTAAGAATAATTTGGGGGCCGGTGACGGGGGGCCGGGGGGCAGAACCGGTTCGGTGACATCATATCATCACCGCCACCGGCTCAGCAGAACCGAGTGGAACCCACCACTGAAGCCATATATGGGAGCCTTCTCCAGCACCACAGCTCAAACGAGTCAATTCTTTTCCTGTCTTGCTTTTTTAAGGCTGACTTTCACAACTGTAGATAGCTATCAGGAACACGATAGAGAGGAGTAACCTATATTTTGTTGCCAGGCTGACGTCCTTGCTTTTTCATATTTGGCTCTTGTTCATCATTGCTGTGCAACCCAGTACAATCTGACATTTTTATATGATTTGATTTGATTTTTTAATTTTTTTTATTATTTATATCATCCCACTTAGGGTACAAGAGCTCAGGATTACTATACTTAATAATCCTTTCCTGTTGTTTTCCCATAACAACAGCCTTTTGAGATAGCTTGGGTTGAGAGACAAGGAATGGATCTTAACAGACTTTGAACACTGAACTAACAAAATGAAATTCAATATGGAGAAAAGTAAAGTCTTATACTTAGGCAAGAAAAACCAGAAGTACACATATAGGTTGGGAGAAACCAGGCTTAATAGTAGTACCAATGAGTGGGATCTTGGATTCTTAGTAGACAACCAATTAAATATGAGCCAAAGAAGCCAATGAAATCCTAAATTGCATTAACAGAGGGATTCAATCAAGAACAAGTGAGGTACCACTCTATAAAGACTTAGTAAGACCACACCTAGAGTACTGCATCCAGTTTTGGTCACCACACTATAAAAAAGATGTTGAGACTCTAGAAACAGTGCAGAGAAGAGCAACAAAGATCACTAGGGGACTGGAGGCTAAAACATATGAGAAGAATGGCATGGCTAATCTAATGAAGAGATTAGGGTAGACATGATAGCAGTTTTCCAATACTTGAGGGGCTATCACAGAAAAGAGGGTGTCAACCTATTTTCCAAAGCACCTGAAGGCCAGACAAGGAATAATGGATGGAAACTGACCAAGGAGAGATTCAACCTAGAAATGAGGAGGAACTTTCTGACAGTGAGAACAATCAACCAATGGAATAGCTTGCCTTCAGAAGTTGTGGGAGCTTCATCACTTGAGACTTTCAAGAAGAGACTGGACTGCCATCTGTCAGAAATGGTGTAGGGTCTCCTGCTTGAGCAGGGGGGTTGGACTAGATGACCTACAAGGTCCCTTCCAACTCTGTTATTCTATTACTTGACTAGCCCTTCATTCCTTTTGTTAGGTATTAGGCTCTTGGATTTTTCTGTGGTTGCTACAGCTGGATTAGATAATCCAGATCTTGTGGGCCATCTTTCAAGCAAGAAAAGCCAAACTTTACCTCCTGTATGCTTTTTTTTTTTTTTGCACATGTAAATACTTACGCCAGAGTCAAAATGATATCCCTTCTCCAAAGATTTTACTGGTAGAGAATAATAATAATAATGTTGCGATAACATTAGCAAATGGCTAGCAAATTGAACACAAGTAGGTAATTTTTGGCTTCACTGTTCATGCCGTAGGCAGAAGGCAAGGCCTTATTATCAAGCTGAGAAGCACAAACGTCTGGTGACATACGAACATGCAAACGGCCAGAATTTTTACACCTGCCAAAAGAAAATCAAAACTGTGCCTTTCAAGCTTTTACAATGTTTTCTGTCTCTGGCAGCCCAAATTAAATAATGTACACTGTTCCTAAAGTCAGGCTGACATTATCCATGTTTTTGTATGCAAAACAACTCATAAATGAAACAGGAGCCAGATGGAAAAATCTACTGCTAGTTGGGACATAAATGTGAAATATCCTCCCTTTAAAGAGGAAAATGGGTTACTTTAGATCATGGGAACACGCATGTTTTTATTTTTGTTACTTTTGCTCCCCATAACTGATGACACATTTCACTGTACACAACCCATTTTTAAATACATCCCTGAAAGATTTCCCTCCACTTAACAAATGAAGTTTCCCCCCCAATAAAGATTTTTCAGGTTCTAAGAAAATGAAAGATACTCCCTAAATTGTGGAAAAGCTAAAGTGTAAGCAAAGATTGTTATTTATTTTCCCTTCTGTGAGAATTTACAATAACAGCAGTTTTGAAGAAGAAGCATCAAGAAACAACATAGAGAAAGAAATACTTTTCAAATAATGAAGTAAAAGCTATTGCTGGTACACCCAAAGGTGCTTTTTCAGGAAGCAACTGTACTTTCTTGGTTTTTTTTCCTTTTGAAGATGTCCCTCTTCTCATCCAAGAAGCTTCTTCAGCTCTGACAGGATAATGGGGAATGGAAGGATTTATATTCCTTGAAGACATCTGGTAATCTGCATCCTTTTAGCAGGTCATTGAAGTACTTGGAGGTTTATCTGTGTCCTCAGGGTCACTTGAGTGGTGCTCCTGATTTCTGTAGTCTGCAATTTTTCCTCTGGAAATCCATTCCTACTCCCACACCATTCAACGGGTGTTCATCCCAAATTGTATAGCTAAAAGTCTGTAGAGATTCTCAACGTCATGATTGCCCCAAAGGTGCTTTTTCAGGAGGCAACTGGACTTCATTTTTTCTTTTGAAGATGTTCCACTTCTCATCCAAGAAGCTTCTTTGGCTCTGACTGGATGGTGGGGAACGGGAGGATTTATATTCCTCGCAGACAGTTGGTAATCTGCATCCTTTTAACGGGTCATTGAAGAATGCAGATTACCAGTTGTTGGCAAGGAATATAAATCCTTCCATTCCCCACTATCGTGTCAGAGTTGAAGAAGCTTCTTGGATAAGAAGTGAAATGTCTTCAAAAGAAAAAACAAGAAAGTCCAGTTTCCTGAAAAAGCACCTTTGGGGACAACCATGACTTGGATGACTGAGAATCTCTACAAACCTATTGCTGGTGCAATGCAGGAGTAGCAGCCTTTTTTTCCTTTTATTGTAATGTTATAAATCTTAATGTGTAATTTTAATGCAAATCTTGACACAATAATATTTCTATAATATGAATATAAATTAAAGGTATAGCTTTCCCCTGTCCAGTTGTAGCCAATTCTAGAGGGCGATGTCATCTCCATTTCTTAGCTGAGGGAGCCAGCATTGTCCAAAGAATCTTCTGTGGTCAATGTGGCCAACATGACTATTTCCCAAGGCATATGAAACACTGTTACCTTTCCACCAAAGTGGTACCTATTTATCTACTTGCATTTACATGCTTTCGAACTGGAAGGTGGGCAGGATGTCACTGTGTGACACTGGGGCAAGTAACAGGCGCTCACCCCATTGTTTGGTGCTCGGGTCTCAAACCTGGGCTGTCAGTTTTCCAGCTGACAAGCTCAGCAACTTTAACCGCTACGAACATTCTATTATTTAGACAGCTTAAACTATTGAAAATATGAGAGAAGTAAAAATTCTATCAGTATTAATATCATTCAATGTTAATATTGAAAGCAGAACATTATGACCATGGCATATCATATCAAAGTAGTATTTATGTGATAATAGCTTCAGTTTGAAACGAATTACTTCAGTATTAAGATGCCCACTGTATTATTATTTTGTCCGTGGGTGTACAGTATGTGATAAAATGGAATAAAAGACAGACAAACCAAATTTCAACAGCAGACTTTCTGAGTCAGTCATCCCATTTAGAAACTTGTGAATCTGTTGTTGATCTTCCAAAAAGGATCCCATGAGCCAATGAATTATCTTGCAAAATAGCTGCCATGGAAGGTGTAACCTAATACAAATATTTGTTCACCAGAAGGCATTCTTACAAAAACGGATATCAAAGTCTGGTGTTTTGCTTTGCAGGATGTCTATTTTCCTTTTAATTATCCTTAATTGTAAATAAAATGCATAAGTAGGTCCTATGGTGCAGGTAGATTGTGATATGCCAAAAGATGTATCTTTAAGAATCATGATATATTATTATTTTTTGTCTAAGAGAATTTCTTAGGCACTACAACTTTGAAGCAAATCCTATCTTTCCAAGAAAAGTGATCATGTGTCTTTTTTTACAGATTGTGGCCTGATTAGTACTTTGGTTAGCGATCCCTGGGAATTCCAAGGTATAGATTAGACTGGTTAGACAAACGGTTATCCAATATCTTAGTCTTCAATTTATAATATAGGTAGTCTTCAACTTACAACCATAATTGAGCCCAATCTTTTCATTGCTAAGCAAGGTGTTGAGGTTTGCCACATTTTAGTGTGGAGAAGGGAAAAGGGCCTTCTCCACACCAGACCCATTTTTGTTCTTGATGGCATTCTCGGTCAGTGCCTCCTGAGGAAAGCCAAACACTCAGCTGAAGAAATACATGGAATCACAGGTTATGTTTAATTTGGCCCTGAGGTGGAAGCCTTCAGTTGCCAGAGTCCATGGTTCAAGGAACAGATGACAATCAGCAGAGGATGTTGGGTTTGTATGTGTTCCAAAATGGGTTGACTTTAATAACATTGTAGTTACATCTAGAATTTATTTCTAGCTCTTGGCCAAAAAAAACATCCATCGCACTGTTGCCATGGTTAATCAATTCATATGTTTTTTCCCCCTTTTCTTTCCTGTTTTGTGGCTTTCTGCTACTTTGCAGAGCATATATTTGCGAGGATAAGCAAAGAGAGGTGAAGACCCTAAAATAAACTAATTAGATCTGCAAATGAAGTGTGACGTACACAGTTGAATCTCCCTTAATCTCGGGACTGATTTGCCAGGTGATTTTTTTCCCCCAAATGAGGACAGATCCAAACAAAAACAAAATAAAAGCAGTTTCTTTTAACCAGGTCATCTTTTCTGAGGTAAAACTAAATCTCCCATTTGATCATTTTTATAATTGTGATAACAAAGAAGCTAATACTTTAAATAAAAAGAGTCTTAGCTTTCTGGTGTAACTAAATCTCCTGTTTGACCATTTTTATAATTGTGATAAAAAAGAAACTAATACTTTAAATAAAAAGAGCCTTACAATATTTACATGCACCCATCACAATCCTTAAACATATGATTTAATCTAGATGATAGAGAAACATCTGTGTTTATATTTCTAGATATAGCTATCTCCATGATTGCATTAGCATTACGGTATCATTTATAAGGATAAAATTTCATTAATAAAATAAAGAAAAAAAATCAGTAATATCAGTGTCCTTTGGTATAATGGCCATTTTGTCATAAAGAAGTTGCCACTGGTATTATGAAAAAATCTGATTTACTCTGTGCCTTTAACCCAAGATGTCTCCTTTTGGAGAACTTGAGTTGTTCTAGTAATAAACAAAAAACCAAAAAAAAAAAAAGAAAAAGAAATTTAAAGATGATCTCAACTGGAATATAAAAGAAATAATGCTGTAATTTCAATTTTCTCTCATTTTCAATTTTCTCTCATTTGTAAGGCAAGAGCATATTCAAAAATGCTACTCCAAAGGGTGATTTATCATATATCATACACAGTCATAGATAAACCAAGACTATTAGGTGCCAAAATGCACTGAAAAAAATCAGGCTTGGGGTATCTGTGGACAGGCTTATCCACAAGTATATACTATAATACTTTTTAAAAGTCCCCACATTTCCCATATATACTTGCAGATAAGCCCATATCTGGAAAAATTGGCCCCCCAAATTTTAACCAAAATACAACAAAGAATTTTGTGTATCTGTCCGTCAGCTTATCTGTAGGTGGCATATTTTGATTAAAACTTCAAAAGTCGGCTTTTCCAGAAATGGGCTTATATGATTAGGTGTGATGGAATGTAATACCATGGATTCCCAGGAGGAGACAACTCAGGCCATATACTTTGTGTGAGAGAAAGAGGGTGAAGACAGCCCCTCCTTAACAGTTGCTTGGTCTGGCCAGATTCTGTCTATAGAGGTGGAAGCAATAAAAAACTCATCTTGGAAGAATCTTCATATGTCATTCTTGGTTTTTATTAGGCCTGACATAATCTGAAATGGTATAGGTTCTCCTGCTTGAGCAGGGGGCTGGACTAGAAGATCTCCAAGGTCTCGTCTCGTCTCTTCTCTTCTCTTCTCTTCTCTTCTCTTCTCTTCTCTTCTCTTCTCCCTTCCCTTCCCCTCCCCTCCCCTCCCCTCCCCTCCCCTCCCATTCTATTCTATTCTATTCCCATACAATTTGAAGGAAACATTTTGCCCACTGATTTCAACCCTTTCCTTCCAGGAGGAATTCCAATTAATGCATTCCCCCTAAGTAGCTATCTAGTCTCCACTGGTACAGCGTACGTGTCCAATGATTGGGGGCAGGCCACATCTTTCAGTGATTGGTTTCACCATTGAACTGCTTTTACTGTTGGAAGGTTGTTGAATGAACTATTAGAAATAGGCGGTACTTCAGAGTGGGAAAAAATGGTTTGGAAAGCACCTGGGTTCACAGGTGCTTTGAACCTGTGTCTGTCAGCAACTCTTTTAAGAAGCTCTCTCTTAAGAAAGCACCAACAGGTGTAACATACAGTATACATGCCTAGTCACTCCCAATTGCCATTTCAGTTTCAGACCTAAAGTCCTAAATACCCCTTGTTCTTTCTGTTATGAAATCTCTTTCCTTGTAATTCAAACCAATGATTTCTTATCTGTTTTTTTGGAATAGGTGGGTGACACTAAACATCCATTCTGATCCATCTCCTGCATGTCAGCCCTGGAGATTCTTGAAGACAGATACCATGTCCTCCAGCAATTTTCTCTTTTTCAGGCATAACATCCCCAATGTTTCCAACGGTTCCTCTCTTTTTTAGTTCTTCCAAGCTTGCTTTAATTATGACTGGTCTCCTTTGGACATGAATTGTTGAATTTTTCAATGCTTGAATTCTTCAATGCCCTTCTTAAAATTGGACCTGAATACAATTTTAGGTTTAAGTAGAATAGAGAAGAATGATGATGTCTCCTGAGCTTATACTATACCTCAGATAATAATAATAATAATAATAATAATAATAATAATAATAATAATAATAATAATAAT
>WNWU01000031.1:2645761-2660656 GCA_012654045.1 Ptyas mucosa
CTTCCTTCCTTCCTTCCTTCCTTCCTTCCTTCCTTCCTTCCTTCCTTTCTTTCTTTCTTTCTTTCTTTCTTTCTTTCTTTCTTTCTTTCTTTCTTTCTTTCTTTTCCTTCCTTCCTTCCTTCCTTCCTTCCTTCCTTCCTTCCTTCCTTCCTTCCTTTCTCTGCTTCCCTCTGCCTTTCCTGCTTCTGCTAGTCCACTGTTTTGATGATCGATAAAGAAACATCAAGTGGCATTTTTATGCCAGCTGAACTGAGTGGGCTGTGACGTTTATCCTGATCTGGATATTGGGGATTGATTGGAAGTAACTTTGCTGGGTGCAAAGTTAAACTGGAAATGACTATAACCCAGTGATGGTTAACCTTTCTGGTGTCAAGTGCCCAAAGCACGTGGGTGTGAATGCACGCCCATGTGCCCAAACCCTCAAAATACAATGTGAGCATCCCCCGCGCATGTGTGCACATCCCCTCCCCATGTGCCCTGCTCCCCCGCACCCCATTTTGGCTTCCAGGTTGATGTAGGAGGCTTTCCAGGCCCAAAACAGGGCACGGGGGGACCTCGCGTGGTGCCCACGAGCCCCATTTTGGTTTCCAGGTTGATGCAGGCAGCAGAAATGGAGGAGAAAGGTAAGACATGATGCGGGGAATCTGCAGAGATCGAGGAAGGACCAGCCCTCCCACGCATGCATGGCAGAGACCTGAAGACCAACTGGCCGGTGGGAGGCACACACGTATGCATGGTGGAACTGGGCTGGGGCGATGGCTGGCATGCCCACAGAGAGGGCTTTGCATGTCACTAGTGGCACGCGTGCCATAGGTTCACCATCGCAGCTATGACCAATTAAGTTAAAAATTCTGTTGAGATCTTCGTGGGTATGTCCATGCAATTTTTATGGCAATCACGTGGAAGTGGTGTGCATTTCTTCTGAGATGGTTTTTTGACCTCGCCTTCAATCTTTCGAATTATCTAATGTCTCCCATCCAACAACTAACCAGGACTGGCCCTGCTTAGCTTCCCTTAAATAGTTTTTGTTTAGCCTCTGAATGAGCCAATTTGATTTCCTGTTGCTAAAGACCAGAGGGAAGCCTCCTTGCTTCCTTTCATGGTTGTTGTTTTTCCAAATAGGAACCTTACTCTCATCCAATAATTCTCTCTTCCTCTGCTATTGGGTGCCAGCAACGGGAAGAAGTGATTTATGTCTCATTGCTTAAGAGGTGGCTGAACAGCTGAGTGCTGGAAAATAAATAACACTCCAGGAGCTGCTGCAGATTAGCCAGCCATAATTTACTGTGAGCTGAGCTCCACTTCACTCTCATGTTAGTTTTCTTCCTCCAGCAGCTGGATCTTAAAGTGTATTTTGCACCTTTTTCTAAAAAAGGAATATTGCTTTGAACGACGCCAGCAGGTAGAATACTCGAATGAGGTTTAAAAAAATATTTGCATATTAATGTTGGACGTTGTAGTTGATTTATTCCATTGGGTTTTTTTTTAAACCTAGTTTGTAAAGAGATGGTCTGAGGGCCAAAACTTCTTTTCCAGGCCTGTTTATTGACAACGAGCCCAGGAAGTGGGAGAGAAGACTGAGTAAATCTATTGGGATGGAATATTCTGTTGCTGCTACTCAACTGAGTAATTTTGCTCTTGGCTTTGTTGGAAGAAATGTCCATCTGGGTTCAGTTCCAAGTAGGGAGAAAGACACTGGAAACATGGTGGCTGTTTGGAAAGATGGTTTTTAATGGTGGACAGGACCACATGATTTGAGATCCTGGGCAAAAAAGGCACATGAAGTGGAGATAGGGATATATTTATATATTTGGGCCCTGCCTTAGACTTTCCTGTTTCTGTACAAGAAATGTATCCCATTGGCTGTCAGACTTCCAGGGGGTGGGGGTCTTAGCTGACTTTGTAGGCTGTCTGTGTCCCAGGCTTGGTTGAGCCTTGCTGGGTGATGTAATCTTCCCAGGTGCCATGTGATGAGATGGGTAGAGGGCTAATCCTCTCATGTCCTGAGGGCCTATGTCTTAATCCCATCACCCTGGAGCTGAAGTGGGGGGCAGGGAGCTGCAGGAAGCTGCTTTGTCTTTAAAAATGTGTTTCTCCTTTTCTCATATAATATTCTGCCTCTTTAATATTTCCTAGAATATTTCATTCTTCTAGCAGGGGGGTGGGTGCTAACTTCCTACAGCTTCCTCGTTGGAAACCCTGAGCTGGAGACTTCCTTCCATGAGATGAGGATGTGCTTCTGTGTTTTGTGTAGGGACGCCTTCTTAAGAAAATTTGATGTTTTCATTCATTTTTTTTAAAAAAATGGAATATGCAGACATGCAAGAGGAGAAATTTTGAACTGAATTCTTGGATATTCAAGCATACCCTTACAAAAATGTCCAGACAGTTCCAATGCCAAAAGTGTTTATTCCAGTGGTAATCAACCTGGTCCCTACCGCCCACTAGTGGGCGTTCCAGCTTTCATGGTGGGTGGTAGGGGTTTTGTCCCTACTTTATAAATCACCATTACTGTGGAACCGGTGGGAGGTTAGAAAATTTTACTACTAACAGAGATACAAAAGTGGGCGGTAGGTATAAAAAAGTTGACTACCCCTGGTTTATTCTGCCATTTATTTTTTTATTTATTTATTTGAAATGTACATCCTTTGGGGCATGGATTTGGGGCAATCCAGAAGGTACTGACAGGTTCTGGAGAATCTGTAGCGGAAATTTTGAGTAGTTCCGAGAACCGGCGAATACCACTTCTGGCTGGCCCCAGAGTGGGGTGGAAATGGAGATTTTGCAATATCCTTCCCCTACCACGCCCACCAAGCTACATCCCACCACGCCCACCAAGCCACGCCCACAGAACCAGTAGTAAAAAAAATTGGATTTCACCACTGCTTTGTGGGGGCGAGGCTTTAATTTGCTTATCTCCAGTTCTTCTACCCCGTATGTGTCATAGATGGAAGCAGAGGAACATTTACAAGAGACAGTTTAATAGCTCCCTGCAAGAGCTGTTAAATCTGTCCTACAACCAGAGGGTTGACTTCTATTCATAACTCTTTGGGAAAATCTCCCTTATTTATCAAGTACACGCTCTGTTTTTTCTAAACCCCTCAGGGTTTGATTGTCCTTTGTGGAATAAGATTTGCTTCTCTCTTCATTTTCAGTTTCTCTATTTTTGTCTATTTGGTTTAGGTCTGATGCCGAAGCTGGTCAGAGCCCTCAGTATGGTTTTGAACCTCTGCCCCAGAAGATCTGCCTTATCTGTGGTGATGAAGCTTCTGGGTGCCATTACGGTGTCCTCACCTGTGGAAGTTGCAAAGTCTTCTTCAAAAGAGCAATGGAAGGTATTCTTACAGTGGTTTTTCTTCTTCTGGTTGTGTTAATTTAAAATTGATATTTGTTGGTAGACTGGTAGATAATGTATGCCAACAGCTTTTCAGCAACTGATAGTATGTGTGTCTAGATATATATGTACAGTATGTGTCTTGGTGGGTGTGTATTTCTAAAAGGGGATAAAGGAACTCAGGTTTAGCACCACAGACACAGGTGCTGATTGTAGGACACACTACAAATTGCTGGTATGGATGAAGAGGGAGAGGGAAAAGGAGAGGGAAGAAAGAGGTAGGAGGAGGAGGAGGAGAAGAGGTAAGTGGAGGTGGTTGGAGGTTGTTTCTATAATATGACCTTGGGCAAATGTACATCACGTTGCTGGAGAACCAGAGGAACTGAAATAAACCAAATAAGTCATTAAGGATGAATGTGGAAACAGATTTCCAATGATGAAAAAAATAGAAGAAATGGATGTCAGAACTACCGTATTTTTCGGAGTATAAGATGCACCGTACTATAAGACGCACCTACCTTTTTTGGTGAGGAAAACAAGAAAAAGAAATCTGCCTCTGCCTCCCAGCAATTTTTCCTCATTGCAGCAAACAGCAAACAGCCTGCTTTACTTTCATTTTTGTTTTCAGCATAGCTTGATTAGCACAAGGGGAAAAAAATCTGCTCCTTGCAGCAAGTAGCAGAGGCCTGCGCAAAACAGCTGAGAGCAAAGCAGCTGAGAGTTGGAAGGCCGATCCAATCAACTTGTGCTAATTAGGCTGTGCTGAAAGGAGCTGTTTTTTTTTGCTGCTTGCTGCAAGGAGGTAACTGCTGGGAGGCAGAGGACAAAGAGTGGGGGCCAGTGGGTGGGCGGGGCTACATTTGGTGTATAAGACGCACCTAAATTTTCACCCCCTTTTAGGGGGGGAAAGGGTGCATCTTATACTCTGAAAAATACGGTAATCATGGAAATGACCAAGAAGAGAAGTTAAAGCCAAGAAGGCTAAAAGGCCAAAAGGAAATACTTAATGAAGTATTTCGGAGAGTTGTTCGAAGATATAAGTAGAAGTATTACAACAACATTTGTGAAGACTTTGAAGATGAAAACAGATATGGAACAAAAAGGAAGTGTTCAAAAAGTTCTCTGAAATTAGAAGAAGATTCCAACTTCAACTTAAAGGATGCCAATGGACAAACAGCTGATTCAAAAAAATATCAAAGATGGGAGAAATATACTGAAATACTGTGCAAGATACTTTAGAAGATCTTCCCTACTTACAAGAACCTCTAGTATTACAAAAACGAAGTTAAATCAGCCCTCCAATCTTACTGAGTCAGCTGCAGGACCTGATGGAATGTTCCCTGAAATATGGCAAGCAATAGAAGAAGAATGAGTAAAGATTCTAACTTAGCTATTCCTGTAAATTTGGAGAACAACATAATGGCCAAAAGATTGGAGGTCAATCAATATTCTAATATCCAAAAAGGAGAGTTAACAGCATGTGTCAACTATCATATGGTATTCTTTATTTCATGCACTAGCAAACTATATTTTGGACATGTGATGCGACACCCAGAAAAATATGGCATCCTTCACTTACTGTATTTTTCGGAGTATAAGACGCTCCAGACTATAAGACAAACCTACCTTTTGGGGAGAGGAAAACAAGATATACGCTATTACATAGATATGGGAAATAATATGAATTTTTACCAGTTTGGAACTGTTTTAAGTTTTTTTCTTTGCATAGATTGGTATTGTAATCAGAATCAGTAAGTTATTCAACACGCAATCTGTTAGATGTAAAGCTTCCCCACCCCCCTACTCTTTATTTTCCTTCAGGTAACATTTTAAGTTAGTGAAATCCTTTTTAAATTCCAGCTAATTGTTGATTCTAGACAGAAATTTTACAACAAAGGATACAAAGAAGAAAACGAGACTCATTAAACACTCACAATAACTCTGCCTCTGCCTCCCAGCACAGCAAACAGTCTGCTTTACTTTCGTTTTCAGCACAGCTTGATTAGCAGAAGAAAAAAAATCTGCCTCCCAGCAATTTGCCTGCTTGCAGGAGCCCGTGGGGGAATAGGCAATGGCAATCTGCAGCTTGAAACAGCTGAGGGTCGGGAGGCTGATCCAACAGACAATAATCTGCTTGTGCTAATCAGGATGTGCTAAAGCTGAAACGGGCTGTTTGCAGTTTGCTGCTTGCTGCAAGGAGGTAAATTGCTGGGAGGCAGAGGCCAAAGGTTGGGGACCGGTGGGTGGGCAGGGTTACATTCGGTGTATAAGACGCACCCAAATTTTCACACTCTTTTAGGGTGGGAAAAGTGCATCTTATACTCTGAAAGATACGGTAATCTTCCAGGGAAAGATTGAAGGCAAATGAGGTCCAGGCAGAAAAAGAACATCATGGCTTCAAAACCTAAGGGACTGGTTTGGACAAAACTCAGCAATGCTTTTTCATGCAGCTGTTGACAAAAATAGGATTAGCAACATGATCGCAAATGTCCGATGAAAGATATGGCACAAGAAGGAGAAGAAGATGCACTAGCAAACTAAGATTAAGGATCTTCCAACACAAATTTGAACCTGGACAACAGAGATTTAAGCTTGGTTTAGAAAATGCCAAGGAATATGCGACATAATTCTCAATTGCATAATCGAAAAAGCCAAAGAATAATAGAAATAAGTCACTATGGGCTTCATTGATTATAGAAATGCCTTTGATTGTGTTATAATTATGTCAAACTGTGGAATGTACTTAGAATCACATTCTGCTTGGGAATGTGCTTGAAAATCTTAAGGTATCTCATTGTCCTCATGTAAAATCAGGGATGGGTTCTACTTAACTTTACTACCGGTTCGCACTTCACATTTTTGGGAAGTAGTACCATGAAATTATATATCAATGGAAAGATAATTTAATCAAGAATGTAATGCAATAACTTTTATGAAGGATTTGCTATTAGAATAGCAGTTACAGTATAAAAAAGAAAAGTGAAACATGTAGAAAAAACAAGATATACAAAAATTATCACCATAGAAAAAATGAGATATACAAAAATTATCACCATGTCAGTTAATACTTAGTTGGGTAACCTTTAGCATGAATTATGGCCTTACAACGTCTTCCCATGGAGTGAACCAAGTCTTTTAGTTCTGCAGCTGTTATAATGTGAAACCAAGATTGAAGGATTGCTTCTATTAACTGTGTTTTATTGCTGGGTCGCTTCTGACTAACAAGTTTCTTTAGTCGGCTCCGTAGATTTTCAACTGGGTTAAGGTCTGGACTATTCCCAGGCCAGGCCAGCAGTGGAATATGATTATCTTGGAACTCCCCCCCAAAAGTGTTGTTATTAGCCATCAAATCTCAAAAATACACTTTTCCCAAAAGGTTTCCACAATTTTGGCCACTACTGTTAGTCTAAGTGCTATTCCTAATATACTGTACATAGCAAGGTTAAGAATAGGATTTCTTTGTTGCTTCCACTCAAAACTTCGTAGAATCTCTTTAGGCTACATTCAAGAGCACTATCTTTCATTAAAGAGGATATGTGCAGTTAACATGTACGATACTGAAGAGGCAGTGTTCAATTATTGATTTAATGATATAATTATATTTTAAAATCGCTTTAGGAAAGACTTATCTTTTTGTAATACACAGGAGAAAAGCTTCTTTTAAGACAATGTCTGCCTCAATGCATGAATCTATTGTTTGAAAATGTAGGGCAGGGGTGAAATCCAGCAGGTTCTGACAGATTCTGGAGAACCGGTAGCGGAAATTTTGAGTAGTTTGGAGAGCCAGCAAATACCACCTCTGGCTTGCCCCAGAGTGGGGTGGGAATGGAGATTTTGCAATATCCTTCCCCTGGAGTGGGGAGGGGATGGGGATTTTGCAGTATCCTTCCCCTGCCATGCCTACCAAGCCACGCCCACCAAGCCATACCAAGCCTACCAAGCCACACCCACAGAACCGGTAGTACAAAAATTTGGATTTCACCACTGATGTAGGGGGGAAAAATCTTGCTTCAGAAACGCTGGCTTCACCGAGCTGTAAATTTTATTTGACCCGTAATCAGTGGTGGGATTCAGCCAGTTTGCACCACTTCGGGAGAACTGGTTGTTAACTTTCTGAGCAGTTTGGCAAACTGGTTGTTGGAACAAATAATTAGGGCAGAGAACCAGTTGTTAAATTACTTGAATCCCACCATTGCCCGTAGTTGAATACAGTTTTCCAAAGTGTACAAATATCTATTCGGTAGCTGGCTGGTAGTATCTTCCTTCCACCGATGAGTGTGAAAGAATTGGTCTCGACTACAGTAAGGGCACATATTTAACATGCAAAAGGTTCGGTCACTGACAAGAGCTGGGCAACAAATGATACAAAAGATTTCACTGCAAGAAAAAAACGAGCAGTCCCATTCGTTTCATTTTTTCTATAGCACAGTTTCAACTGTTTTAGACATACCGTATTTTTCGGAGTATAAGACACACTGGAGTATAAGACGCAGCTTAGTTTTTGGGGAGGAAAATAGGGAAAGGAAAAAAATCTGCCTACCAGGTATTCATCTGGCTAGCGTCCTTAGTCTGGTCAGCTTCAGCACATTAGTTTGCTGGTTTTTTATCCCCTGCTTGGGGATAAAAAACAGCTTCTAAGGCACAGCTGAGAGGAAGCAGCAATGAGAAAAGCAGGCAAAGTACGGGAGGGGGGAAGATCGCTTCACTCGGCTAGCACCTAATTAGGGCTGGAAAAAAGCTTCTAAAGAACAGCTGAGAGTCGGAGCAAAGGATGGAGATCGCTTCACTCACTAGCACCTGGTTAAAGCACAGCAGAGAGTCGAGGGAGCAGGCAAAACTGGGAAGATTTCTGGCTAGTGCGTTAGCACCTTGTTAGGGCTGAAAAAAAGCTTCGAAAAAGCTACATTCGGAGTATAAAATGCACTCAAATTTTAAGCCTCTTTTAGGGCGGGAAAAGGTGTGTCTTATATTCTGAAAAATATGGTAATGGAAGATTGTACTCAAGGCTATTTGAACTCCTTTTTAAAAGTTTATTCCTTCCCCAGCTATATATTTAACATTTACGAGAAGTGTGCGCCCCGCAAACAAAGATTTGGATTATTTATTATTTTGCATAATTTTGGTTATGGGACATGGGACAGAAGCAAGCATTCCTCCTCCGTGGCTCACTCCGGATTCTTAGAACTTGTACCTAAACAGATCTATGTGGCCAGGGTAACATTTTACATTCTAGTCATGTCGGTGGGAATCAACGCAGTTTACTCTATGAGTGTTGTGAAAAAACCTCCTTGCTTCAGAAGGATTGTGATGAAGCTTCCTAAAAATATATGTGTTGCTGTCTGATGCTAAAGGAAAGCAATAAGAATGAAAGGTAGAAAATATAATGCCGGGGACTTGCTTGTGAAGGAAAATGCTTTGTGGAATATTATGAGTCTTTCTGAATAAATATGCTTTTGTGCTTTTAAATATAGCAAACAAAAATACTTTCAGATTTTAGCCCATAAATGTACATGTTTTAGTTCTTTTTTAAGATGCCACAAATTTTGCTGTTATACTAATGGAAGTAGCCATACTATAATATTAGTGGGTATAGTAGTCCTCAACTGTTAGAAGAAATATCTTTCTGGGTTCAGTTCCAAGTGGGGAAAAAGACACTGGAAACATGGAGACTGCTTGGAAATATGGTTTAATGGTGGACAGAATCGCATGGTTTGAGTTCCTGAGCAGAAAAAGGGACGAGGTGCTGAGCGTGCCTTGGTTTTATGCCTTCTCTGAGCTTTGAACTTCCTGGGGCACAGGAAGAGTATCCTGATTGGTTGTTAGACTCCCAGGGGTTGGGGGTCTTAGCTAGCCTTGCTGGCTGATGTAATCTTCCCAGATGCCATGTGGTGAGTTTCTGTTCTAGATGGATCCTATTGCGTTGCAGATGATTGTCCATTGACGAAGGTGGGGGGGGGATTGAATTTCTGCCTCTGGCCCATTGACAAAAGGGGGGGCAGGAAGGTGGGAGCTGCTATGTCTTTAAAACATGTTTCTCCATTTCTCATCCAGGGAAATATATTCTGCCTTTTTAATATTTCCTAAAATATTTTCATTCTTCTAGGAGAGGGGTGGGTGCTAACTTCCTACACGACTTGCAACAGTTCATTTAGTGACTGTTCAAAGTTACAAAGCCACTGAAAGTAGTGACTTAGGGCCATTTTTCACACTTACGACCGTTGTAGCATCCCCAAGGTCATGTCCTCAAAATTAAGCCGCTTGGCAACTGGCGCATACTTATGACGGTTGCAGAGTCCTGGGGTCACGTAATCAACTTTTTTTGCAGTCCTCAGATAAAGTCAATGGGCTTAACAACCATGATTCGCTTAACAACCTCTGTTACTGTGATAGCTTGGGAATTAACGAAGGCACAAGCAGGCAAGTGACAACAGCTCTTTATTGTACAGTGAGACTTCAGCAAAGAACTGAGGCTGCAGCCCTCCTTATATACAGTTCTGGAGAGGCTGTCAGCCAATCAGGAATTATTCCCTTATTCAAACTCCCGCCAAAATGTAACAGAACACAACACCCCTCCCCTCCCAGAAGGCACTTACACTCAAATATTTACATATGTACAAACAAAATCTCGCAGGTGCCTTGGGCGTGTTCTCGTCCGGGCTGACCTGCGCAGATCAGTCTTTGGTAAGGCATCGAGCCGGTCGGAGGGACCCTCTGTCTCTCCCAGCTCCACCAATGGAACCTCCTGGATTTGATCCGGGGCGTGGCTATCCCCGGTTGGGAGTGTCGGCTTGCTGGGGCAGCGCTGGACCCAAGGTTTCTCAGGTAAGTATTCCCTCGGAATCGGGTTTGAGTTAGCCGTTTTGGAGAAGTTGTTGTAGTTAGGGTCAGTGAGTTCTGTGTTGTGCTCGACCTCACTAACTAACCTTCTCCTGAGCTGGTCTATGTGGCGTTTCCAAATTTTGTCAACCCCGACATCTACAGTGTATGACTTTGGTCCAGTTACCCCAGTAATTGTTCCCGCGACCCATAGTGGGCCGTTTGCATAGTTTCGGGCGTATACTGAGTCCCCGACTTGGAATTGTCTCAGCCCCGTGATTTCACCCTTAAAGCTATCGTGGGAGTAGTTCGGGTGAAGCCTGTCTAAGATGCACCTAAGTTTCCTCCCCATGAGTAGCTCTGCGGGGCTTCTCCCCATAGCTGTGCACGGTGTGGCGTGCTGAACTGCTAAAAATTGATCTATCCTGGCTTGCCAGTCACCATTATCTAACCTGGACAAGGCTTCCTTGGCCGTCCTCACGAAACGTTCAGCAAGGCCATTCGACGCCGGATGGAAGGGGATGCCCATCTCGGCCAGGTAGCCCTCGAACTGGGTGGCCGTAAACTGAGGCCCGTTGTTGGATACCAGAGTATCTGGAAACCCGTGTGTGGCGAATAACTTCCGAAGGGCCCTGATAACCGCTTTGGATGTGGTCGAAGACATGAGAATGATCTCGAGCCACTTAGAGTATGCATCGACTACTATCAAGAATGTTTGGCCATGGAATGGGCCTGCGAAGTCGATGTGGATCCTCCCCCAGAGCCCTTTTGGCTTTTCCCACTCTCGGATTGGGGCAACCGGGGGATCGGGGCGAGATTCCTGGCAGGGCGTGCATTTCCCCACCCGCTGAGAGATATCTTGGTCCATATTGGGCCACCATACGTAGCCTCGAGCTAGGCTCTTCATCCTAACTATGCCTGGGTGTCCCTCGTGAAGTAACTCCAGAACCCTGGTGCGCAGCTTGGAAGGCACAACAACTCTATCACCCCACAGTAAGCATCCCCCCTGCATGAACAATTCATTATGCTTATTGACAAACGTTTGAAAATCCCCTCCGTCCACCTTGGGCGGCCACCCCTTCAAAACCCAACCACTGACAGTGCGTATAACAGAGTCTCTTGCGGAGGCCCTGGCCACCTCACTAGAGGAAATGGGACCCAGAGTCAGAGCGTCCAGCAAAAGGACAGGGGCCTCTGGTGTCGGGTCGTCCAGAAGCTCGGGAAGGGGGCAACGGCTGAGGGCGTCTGCATGGCCCAGGGATCGCCCGGGGCGGTGAACCAGTTTGTAGGAATATGCAGACAGAAAAATAGTCCATCTAGTCATACACGGAGAGAGGGCAGCGGGGGTGGGCTTGTCTCCGGCCAATAGTCCTAGCAGCGGCCGATGGTCAGTAACCAACTCGAATGTCCTGCCATAGAGATATTCGTGGAATTTTCTCACTCCCACAATTGCGGCCAGTGCCTCTCTGTCTAGCTGGCTATAATTCCATTCAGCGCTAGACAGAGTGCGGGAGTAGTATGCTATGGGCGCCTCTAGGCCATTTGGCAGTCTATGGCCCAAGACGGCGCCAACTCCAAATGGGGAAGCGTCACAAACTAAGACGAGTGGCAATTTAGCGTTATACTGTATAAGGAAACTGTCTTCAGCTAGCAGTCTTTTTACAGCTTCGAACGCGGCAGACTCTGGTTTACCCCAAACCCACGGTGTGTTCTTTCCCAAAAGTTTGTGAAGTGGATCAGCCACGGTGGCCTTGTCCTTTAAGAACATCGAATAAAAATTGAGCAGTCCAAGGAAGGCTTGGAGTTCTGCTTTGGATTTTGGGGTGGGCACATTCCTGATAGCCCTAACCTTACTTTCCGTGGGGTGGATGCCTGTGCCATCGATCTTGTAGCCCAGGAACTCGACAGAGGGGACAGCAAACATACATTTGCTTTTCTTTAATTTGAGTCCTGCTTCCCTGAATCGGGACAGAACGCTTCTCACTCTGTCTCCCAGTTGTTGTTCGGTCTGGACGCTAATCAAGACGTCATCGAAATAGGGCACCACCCCCGGAAGGCCCTGCAACAGGCGCTCCATAGTGCTCCGGAAAAGCCCCGGAGCGACACTAACTCCGAACTGGAGCCGGGTGCATTTGAACGCCCCCCTATGCGTTACTATTGTCTGTGCCTCTGCCGTGGCATCGTCAACTGGTAATTGTTGATAGGCTTGCGCCAAGTCTAATTTTGCAAAAATTTTGCCTGACCCCAGGGAGTGTAGCAGATGGTGCACAATCGGCACCGGATAGGCGCTCGGCTGCAAAGCCTTATTGATTGTGCACTTGTAGTCGGCGCAAATTCTGACCGACCCGTCCGATTTTACTGGGGTGACTATGGGAGTCTCCCATTTAGCATGGTCAACAGGGACCAACACTCCCTGCTTAATCAATTTGTCCAGTTCAATGTCTATCTTTGGCCGTAATGCAAAGGGGACTCTTTGAGCCTTTAACCTGACTTGGGGCACGTTGGGGTCTATATTTAGAGAAATAGGGGTCCCCACATACTTGCCCAAGGAATCCGAAAAGATGTCCTGGAACTCGGTCAGGAGGCTGTCCTTTAGAGGTGACTTGAGCATGCTGTGGATGCCGGTGAAGCTCATGCCAAGGGCTCGGAACCACCCCATGCCCAAAAGGCTGGGCAGCTGTCTGGTTACAACAGTCAATGGCAAGGTTCTTTCGTAGTCACCGTAGGTTACTCGGAACATGCCAACACCTTCGACAGGAACTCGGTTGCCCTGGTAATCGAGAATCCACAGCCTTTGCCTTGCAAGCTGGTCCTTTTTAAACGATGGTAGAATTGACTTCAGGGTCGCCCACGACATTATGGAAAGAGCCGATCCGGTGTCAATTTCCATTCCACAGGGTCTGCCGTTGATTTCAACGATCGTGGAGACCTTGTCCTCGACCACCGTGCTGGCCTGGTCAACGTGTGTGCTGTAGCCGTCTTGCGGTTGAATTTCGCGCCGGTGCTTTGCGCCGCCATCTTTGGTTGGTTGTTTTTGGCGCATTGATTCTGGTTGGCTGTGGTGGTCACGTGGTTGGTGTTTTCAGGGCAGAGTGGCCCTACAGACTCGCGCCAAATGCCCCTTCTTATCGCAACGTCTGCAAATGGCCTCTTTGTATTTGCACAACAGTCTATCATGGTTTCTGCCACAGCTCCGGCAGCTTCATTGGGGGCTGTTTGAGTCTTTCCGCTTTTCCGTCCGGAAAACGTCCTCGTCTGAATCAGCCTCCGAGCTGGATCGGGCATCCTCTCTGTGGACGGGTAAGGACTTGGAACTGTCCTTGCTGGTCAGTGGGCGCTGCAGGGCTTCCGCGGCTTTCGTGGAGGCTTTGTGAGCCCTGGCCTCATCTAGGGCACCCGAAAGTGTCAGGTCCAGTTTGGCAAGCAGCCACCTCTGTAGTCTTGTGTTGCGAACACCACAGATCAGTTGCTCTAACAAGGCATCGTCTAGATCTCTGTAGTTGCAGTGGGTCGCGGCTTTGCGTAGGCTTGCCATATAGGTGCTGACCGGCTCTCCCTCCCGTTGGATGCGCTGTCGGAACTGGTACTGTTGCACAAACTTGGAGGGCACGGGAGTGTAGTGAGCCCGAAGGATTGTCATCAGGGTGTCCCAGGGGACAGTCTGGACCGGCGTTGGCTTGCTGAGTGACTCTGCCATCTCGAACATGTCCGGTCCGCAGTGGCTCAGGAAGAGGGCTCTTTTTCGGTTTGCAGAGAGCCCCTGCATATCGCTGGCTTCGAGCGAGCACTCGAACCGAGTCATGTATGAAGCCCATTTTTCACGGGCTGGGTCAAAAGGCTTGGGCTGGAACGTAGGCAGACATGTTTGGTATGCCTCCTCTTGTTCGCCTCGTAGCCTAGCTGAAGCTCGTGTCTCACTGGGCCGCCACTTGTGGCCTTATCCCACCTTCGTCGCCAATGTGGTGGCTTGGGAATTAATGAAGGCACAAGCAGGCAAGTGACAACAGCTCTTTATTGTACAGTGAGACTTCAGCAAAGAACTGAGGCTGCAGCCCTCCTTATATACAGTTCTGGAGAGGCTGTCAGCCAATCAGGAATTATTCCCTTATTCAAAACTCCTGCCAAAATGTAACAGAACACAATAGTTACTAACTTAACAACCGCAGTGTTTACTTAACAACGGTGGGAAGAAAAGTGTTAAAATGGGACAAAACTCACTTAACAAATGTCTCACTTAGCAACAGAAATGTCAGGCTCAGTTGTGGTCGTAAGTCAAGGCTACCTGTACTTGTCTTATCTGATACGTTTGAAATCAGCGTCCAACTTCATTTTGCTCTTCCTCATCAACAGTATGACCAAAAGATAAGAATTGGGAGGCTTTGCTCTTGGGCCAGTCATTCTCTCCTAGCCCAACTAACCTCAGTGTCTCTGTTCTATATAAAGAAAATAGGAAGAGGAAGGTATAGTAGGTATGTTTGCCGCCTTGAGTTATTTGTTAAAAACAATAAAGGCGGGTCCCAAAGGTGCTTTTTCAAGAGGCAATTAGACTTTCTGGTTTGTCTTTGAACACGTTTTGCTTCTCATCCAAGAAGCTTGCCTCTTGAAAAAGCACCTTTGGGACAACCATGACCTGGATGACTGTGAATCTCCATTGACAAATAAAGGCGGGAATAAAAAAATAAAAATAAAAAAATAAAAAAATTAAATTAAATTAAATTAAATTAAATTAAATTAAATTAAATTAA
>WNWU01000031.1:2660666-2670846 GCA_012654045.1 Ptyas mucosa
TAAATTAAATTAAATTAAATTAAATTAAATTAAATTAAATTAAATTATTATTAAATTAAATTATTAAATTAAATTAAAAATACTTTAATGAACTGCTAATTCACTGTGGGTTTTTTTAACCAAAAACTATGCTTACCAGTTTTGAAAGCCACAAAGTTGGTTGTTTTCAATCAAATTTCATTAAGATAATCAGGGTCATACTGCATGACCCTGATCAGTTGCATTGATTGATACTATAAAAAGATGTTGAGACTCTAGAAAAAGTGCAGAGGAGAGCAACCAGGATGATTAGGGGACTGGAGACTAAAACATATGAAGAACGGTTCCTGGAATTAGGCATGGCTAATCTAGTGAAGAGAAGGACCAGAGGAGACATGATAGCAGGGTTCCAATATTTGAGGGGCTGCCACAGAGAGGAGGGGATCAAGCTATTTTCCAAAGCACCTGAAGGCCAGACAAGGAATAATGGATGGAAACAGACCAAGGAGAGATTCAACCTGGAAATAAGGAGAAATATTCTGACAGTGAGAGCAATCAAAACCAATGGAACAGAAGTTGCGTTCGGAAGTTGTGGGAGCGTCATCCCTTGAGACTTTCAAGAGGAGATTGGACTGCCATTTGTCAAAAATGGTGTAGGATCTCCTGCTTGAGCAGGGGGTTGGACTAGATGACCTATAAGGTCCCTTCCAACTCTGTTAATCTGTTAACATGCTAAAGTACAGTTAATTAAAAGGGCAGGGCTGAGGGGTTCATTGTTCTCTCTGTGTCTCATTATTTGTATGAGAGATCAGATATGTTTCCAGTGACTTTGATTTGTATCTTGTGCATGCCATGGCTTCATACACTCTTGGCCAAAGTGAGGCTCTCTAGCAACTCCCAGAATTCTATCCGTTGGTCAAGCTGGGTGTGAATTTTTGAAGATGAATTCTAGAAGATCTGGAAGATACCAGCTGGGCAAAATCTGTTTTTAGCATGCCCTGTGATGACGCTCGTTATTTTGATATTGATAGTATACACATACTGTGGCATTGTTGTTGTTTTTTACATCTTTTGACTGCACAAGATTGAAAATGTAGGTGGATCCTTGCTGACTTTGTTCCTTGTGGCACAATTAACTGCTAGTCTACAGCAGCTTAGGTTGTACATTACTTTTAAATAGCTTTCCTCCTAGTGCCATTTTTGTGCCCTATAAATACAAGGCAGGTAGGACTGCCTTAATTGCAAGTGTCCAATTTATTTAACGTCAGTATTTTCTTTTTAATAAATGTCATGCACTAATGGACAAATCGTGCCTTTCCCAAAGAAATGGGCTACATCAATCCTGCTGTTAATTCTCGAGTCAAAACACAATCGTTGGGGTAAGAGAGTGAGATGAAAGTCATAAAGGAGGCTGAAATGGCTATGACTGCCTACTGTCTGAATGAATGAGCAAATAAATGAATTTAACACATTGCTACAGAGGAGCTGGTGACAAGGAGATTATTTGTTTCCTCAAATTGGAAGATGGTGAAGCTAAATGTCTATGGTGTCAACTTGCAAAGCATCCCTGGCCTGCTCTTGAGTTGCCATAAGCAAGGGGGATGGGAAACCGATGAAACGGCACGGCAGCCAAAGAAAGATGCACATTCCAGACTTATCTTTCTCAAGGCTCTATCCCAGGGTTACCCACAGCGGTCGGAGGGGAATGATCTCTACAACCCACGAAATTGCTCCGTTGGCGAATGTGATTGATGACACACCCTGGGGGGAGGGGGGAAACAGGGTCATGATTGGGGCGTAAATTACATAGGGTCAGAGCTGGCTTCACTTGGGAACATGCCAACATGAAGCTCCTAATAAATAACTGGATTTCTTTTGAAGCTTGGCTCGAGGCTCATGATGTAATTAGGGCATCCCTCGGAATCCTGACATATGGAGATTCTCAGTCATCTAGGCCATGGTTGTCTCATGTTTTGCTTCTCATCCAAGAAGCTTCAACTCTAAAGAAGATTCTTGGATGAGAAGTGAAACGTCTTCAAAGAAAAACAAGAAAGTCCAGTTGCCTCTTGAAAAAGCACCTTTGGGATGGTGAAGCTAAATAACATCAGCAGACCATACACCAATCTAACTTTGGTTTCACTGCTTCAATAATTAGTTACTCCTTGGACTAGCACCTTGTCTTTTTAAGGAATTGATAGGCCTAAGGAGATAAATGCAGCATTTTAGTGCACAATGCTTCCTTATCATTAACGGAGTCTTAACAGGATATGGGTAGTCCTCAACTTACAACAGTTCATTTAGTGAGCGTTCAAAGTTACAACACCACTGAAAAAAAAGTGACTGACGGCCGTTGCAACATCCCCATGGTCTCGTGATCGAAATTGAATGCTTGGCAACTGGTTCATCTTTATGACGGTTGCAATGTCCCAGGGTCATATGATCCCCTTCTGACATCAAAGTCAACGGGGAAGCCAGATTCATTTAACAACTTACTTACTAACTTAAGAACCACAGTGATTCGTTTAGCAACGGTGGCGAAAAAAATCGTAAAAATTGGGTAAAACTCATTTAACAAATGTTTCACTTAGCAACATAAATTTTGGGCTCAATTGTGATAGTAAGTCGAGGATTACCTATAACAGAGTTGGAAGGGGCCTGTGAGGTCTTCTAGTCCAACCCCTTGCTTAGGCAGGGAACCCTACACCACTTCAGACAAATGGTTATCCAACATCTTCTTAAAAATTTCCAGTGTTGGAGCATTCATAACTTTTGGAGGCAAGTTGTTCCACTGATTAATTGTCCTCACTGTTAGGAAGTTTCTCCTTAGTTCTAGGTTGCGTCTCTCCTTGATTCCACCCATTGCTTCTTGTCCTGCCTTCTGGTGCTTTGGAAAATAGGTTGACCTTCCCATTTTTTTGCGATTCCCAGCTTCCCATCCTATTTGTCCAGCAGAGAAGCCAGTGCTTGGTACAAAACAGCTGCTGATATAGCTGAACCAATCTTGGATCTTGATAATACAAGATCTAGTGGTTGTGGCAGATTCTGTTCTGACTGCTGGACGAACAAGCTTATTATCGGTGTTAACTGGTCCATCTGGCTCCTTTCTGACTTCCACTACTGAAGCAAAACCCTGGGGACTTAATAGTATCTCATTCATCTCAATATCAAACTCTACTTAACCGTGTCTCCTATTTTAAGATTACTGTGGTGTGTAAGGTTTATTGGTAACCAAGAATGAACATTTTCAAGTGTCTCTGTCTACCAAGTGAAGTCCAGCTTAATAAATTGGTGAAATAATGACAATGTCTCTACAACATTGCTGAAGTAGCTAGCGCCCTGTTGATTAATTCTGATTGCATCTTTTTACTTGGCCTTTGAGTTTCTAGCTCTCCTGGTGATATGCCTCGACTTACAACAGTTCATTTAGTGACCGCTTAAAGTTACACCTGCACTGAAAAATGTGACTTATGCCCATTCTTCACAGTTACAACTTTTGCAGCATCCCCATGATCACGTGATCAAAAATTCAGATGCTTGGCCACTGGTTCATATTTATGACTGTTGCTCTCCTGCTTGGGCAGGGGGTTGGACTAGATGACCTAAAAGGTCCCTTCCAACTTTGCTAATATGTTTTTTTAAAAAGGGTCACATGATCCCCTTCTGCGACCTTCGGACAAGCAAAGTCAATGGGGAAGCCAGATTCACCTCACAGCCGGGTTACAAATTTATCAACTGCAGTGACTCACTTAACAACTGTGGCAAGGAAAGTCATAAAATGGAACAACACTCACCAAATTTCTCAGTTAACAGCATAAATTTTGGGCTCAATTGTGGTCATACAGTTGAGGACTCTCCGTGCTACTAACCAGGTCTGATCCTGTTTAACTTTTTCAAGCTCAGACATTGAAGTCCTCTTCATTTTGGTTTCCAGGAGTGGGACATTGGCAGTGGTGGGTTTCAGAAATTTTTACTACCGGTTCTGTGGGTGTGGCTTGGTGGACATGGCATGGCTTGGTGGGCGTGGCATGGCTTGGTGGGTGTGGCTTGGTGGGTATGGCAGGGAAAGGATACTGTAAAATCTCCATTCCATCCCCATTCCAGGGGAAGGTTACTGCAAAATTTCCTCCTGATCAGCTGGAACTCAGGAGGCAGAGAATGGATGGGGGCGGGGCCAGACAGAGGTGGTATTTACCGGTTCTCTGAACTACTCAAAATTTCCGCTACCGGTTCTCCAGAACTGGTCAGAATCTGTTGAAACCCACCTCTGGCCTCCAGGACATAATAGGATCAGCCCTCTACCCATTTAGTAACAGAACTCAGCACATGGCACAACCAAGCCCTTTCATTGCATCACTCAGCAAGATTCAACCAAGCCTGGGACACAGACAGCCTACAAAGTTAGCTAAAACCTCCGCCTCCTGGGAGTCTAACAGCTAATGGAATACATTTCTTGTACAGGAACAGGAAGCTGCAAGGCAGGGCCCAAGAGAGGGTATAAAATATAAATTTCTCTCTCTCTCTCTCTTTCTCACCCATGTGCTTTTTTTGCCCAGGACCTCAAACCATGTGGTCTTGTCCTCCATTAAACCATCTTTCCAAATAGCCTCCAAGTTTCCAGTGTTTTTCTCCCCACTAGCAACTGAACCCAGATGGACATTGTTTCCAACACACCCTTAAAGGATTCTCTTTCACTCCCTAGCACTTACAACAGGAAGGCAGCCAATCCATGCTGGCTGAGGAATTACGGGAGTTGAAATAATTCACACCTCTTAAAACTGCTCAGGTTGGGAAACGCTGCTTTAGTCAATTTACAATACAAGCTTGTCATTAAGACTCATTTACACACTCCCTTTAAAAAAACAAACAAAAGAAAAATATAGATCAAGCTTACTCTTGGATCTGTAAAAAAGGATTGTATTGCAGATTGCCACCTTGGGTTAAACAGAAGAATTGGAATCAAATTTTATTTAATTAGTTAATTTTCTAAGATCAGGACCAGCTACAACGTTAGTCAAAATGAACCAACTCCCTCAGGGGACAGAATTTTTAGATGCCATGAAAGGAAGCAAGTTGATCTCTTAATGTTTTATGTTTATTACCAGGGTTTTCCCCTCCCCCACCACCTCATGTCCCAAAATATCACTTGGCTGACTTGGGATATTATATACTTTGACCTGGGGATGGGCAGGGGGAGTAGACTGCCTGACTACTACAAACAGCACAATGTTTTGATCTGATCCTGACTGTGACCAAACATTTACTTTCAGCTAATGAAAAATGGAAATGAATTCAGGCTCTGGAGTAACGAATATACCAACAAAACACAAGCCAAAAATATTCCAGACAAGAAAAGAACATAGTGAAAGCTTTACAATGTCAAAGAGTACAAATGTCAGCAAGTGTTGGTGGACAACTTCCTTTTCTCACTGTAATCAGGAATTCCTATGAACCAATGTGGAAGAAAAATAGCATCTGCATGATCTTATAGCAACGAGGTTGGCCCTCATATCCTCCAAGCTGTAACAGGATCAACCCTGGTAAAAAGGCTTATGTGACAGATCTTATCTCTGAAGTTGGCTGTCATGCTAGAAAAGGTGGAAGGAAAGAGAAGAGGATGACCAGGAGCAAAGAGGATGGGTTTAGTTATGGTACTGATCAGTGCACCAGGTCAATGAGAAAGTCAAAAGAGAAATCTAAAGAAAGAAAGCAAATTGGGGAGAGAGAATAGGGAGGAGATGATATACTGTACCACACTTGGAATATTGTATTCAGTTTTGGTCATCACAATACAAAAAAAGATGTGGAGACTCTGGAAAGAGTGCAGAGAAGAAGAACAAAGATGATTTCAGGGGCGTGAAGAATAAAACATACGAAGAATGATTGCTGGAATTGGGTATGTCTAGTTTAATGAAAAAAAGGACTAGGAGTGACATGATAGCAGTTTTCCAATATCTAAGGGGCTGCCACAAAGATGAGGGAGTCAAGCTTGGACAGATGGAATCATTTAAACACACAGTAAATGCAAGGATGAAACTTTTCCTGTAAGTGAACTTAAAACACTCCCTCTTAAACTTGGGCTTTTCTCAAAAGTACAGAGAGGAAAGAAAATTAAACTCAGTGTTCTTCACCTTGTCTAGCTAGCTAGCCAGACTAAACTGGGTGAAGGCATTTTCTTTCAGTGCTTTTAATTTTTTTCTAACAATTTAAAATTCATATCACTAGGGATCAGAGACATTTAACAGTTGCAATTACCCCGAGGGCACACAGGGACTGTGACATACACACATACACAAAAACAAGGAGAAAAAGAGAGGAAAACAGAACTCTCATGTTTACGCACACTGGTCATTCCCACCGTAAATCTCAGTTAAATTAGGGAAGGCACAAATCTTAACAAACGTACCACGTGGTTGCATGGAAGACAGAGAGGAAGAGAGAGAAACAAACAAACAAAAACCCCGACATTCCTATTTATATATTTACGTTTTCTTTTAAGTGCCTTTATTTAGCCAAATTGGTTTTCCAGCTTCATCCGTGAGCAAAGCCCACTCTTCTCACAATTTGTTCATATTTTCATACCAGCCAGGACAGGCATCTGTTGTCCATCCCAAGCTGCAAGCAAATCTCCTGGAGGGGTTTCTGTCACAACCCTCTAGCTACAGCTTCCCATGTTCCCTTTACAATGTGGGGTTCACTTTGGCCTAGCTGGGTGAAAAAAAATCTGCCTATCAGAGAGAGAGAGAGAGAGAGAGAGAGAGAGAGAGAGACTGACTTTTCGGACAAAAAAAAAATGTCTGGGAGGACTCTGGTTCCCTCACAGAGTATGGGCACCTCCTTACCAGGGAACTACCATCTTATCAGTTTTCGGACCAAAAACAAAAAGCGATCCGGGAGGACTTGCTGCCCCCTATGCAGTGAGTACGGGCACATCCAAAAATTCTGCCTATCAGTTTTCAGACCCTCGGAGGTCTGGGAGGACCTGTTACTTTTCCTAGGCAAACAAGGGTGGGCACCTCCTAACAGGGCTTTGCTCAGTGACTTCTCAGCTGGTTCCCCAAAGTTCAACTCTCTCATTTACTTTTCCATTCCATTGTCACACACTCTCTCCTTTCCCTAACAGAAGGTCCTGCGCTCTGGCAAATCCCCCATGCTCTCCCGATGGTTGGTCTTTCTGCGGTTAGGAAATGCACAAAGGGGGCAAGATCCAGCTGTGATTGGGAGAAGGGCCCACTCTGTCACACTCACACAGGCATACACACATTTCCCACACTCTTCTGGGCTTTAAAAAGTTAAAATTTAGAGGTATTCACCTTCTTTCCAAGCAGCCTTTGATCTCAACATTCAAAACCCCTTTAAAATCTTTGTTCCAAATGGCCAAGGTCCAGGAAAACTCACCCACAGACTCAGTGGATCTGCTGCCAGCAAGGGAGGTTTACCTGGGCCAGGTCCATTCATCAGGTTAGCTTGGAGTCCCATCTTTGGGTGCCAAATTGTTGGAAGAAATGTCCATCTGGGTTCAAGTCCAAGTGGGGAGAAAGACACTGGAAACATGGAGACTGCTTAGAAAGATGGTTTAATGGTGGACAGGATGGCATGGGTTTTTTGGGTCCTGGGCAAACTGAGCCCATGGAATATATATAAACATGGAAGCCTTAGAGCTTCCTGTTCCTGTGTAAGGGCAGGTATCCTAATTGGTTGTCAGATTCCTATGGGGCCATTCAGGGGTAACTTTGTAGGTTGTCTTGAGTCCCAGGCTTGGTTGAATCTTGCTGGGTGATGATGTAATGAAGAGGGTTTTGGGCTTCCTATTATGGCTGAGGGCTAATCCTCTCTTTGTTGAATCTTGAGTGGGGGTATTTGCTTATGAATAGAGCTAGCCATCTCTTTATCTCTTAAGTGCTGACATCTGCTGTGGGCTATTGAGGAGAGTGGAGGCTATTAAGAGAGAGTCTGCTTCCTGCCTTAAAAAATGTTTCTCCATTTCTCATCCATTCTCATTCTGCATTTTTAATATAGGAAATATTTTTAATATTTCCTATAATATTTCATTCTTCTAGGAGAGGGGTAGGTGCTAACTTCCTACAATACCTAGTCAAGTTTATAAAGCTTTGCAAAAGGCCAACATGGTTGGGTGCATTCTAACCTCTGAGAGGAGAATCACCTTCTCATTATGAATGAGAATTACTTTCTCATTCAGAAACTAAGATGATAGCAACCAATTAGAAGCTCTGTCAGCTACAGATCTGGAACCTCTTTATCCCTCTAAAGGACTTGAGGCCTGGTGGCGCAGTGGTTAAAGTGCAGTATTGCAGGCAAACTCTGCCCATAACTTAGAGATCGATCCTGATGTTGCTCAAGGTTCACTTAGCCTTCTCTCCTTCCGAGGTCGATAAAATGGGGACCCCGATTGTTGGGGGCAGTATGCAAATAATGCTTTCCATTGTAAACCACCCACAGAGTGCTGAAAAATGCTATGGGATGCAGGGGTGAAATCCAGCAGGTTCTGACAGGTTCTGGAGAACCGGTACCGGAAATTTTGAGCCATTTGGAGAATCAGTAGCGGAAATTTTGAGTAGTTTAGAGAACCGGCAAATACCACCTTTGGCTGGCCCCAGAGTGAGGTGGGAATGGAGATTTTGTAGTATCCTTCCCCTGCCATGCCCACCAAGCCACACCACGCCCACCAAGCCATGCCCACAGAACCGATAGCAAAAAAAATTGGATGTCACCACTGATAGGGTGGTATATAAGCCTAAATACTTTTGCTATTGCAAATATTAAAATAAGTGTAGATGGTAACAGGCAAGATATTTTTAATTAGTTGATGAACATTTGCTTCTCTACTTCAAAAACCTTTGTGCTATGGTATGCAGGCATACAGTGATGCCTAACAGAAATATTTGACACTTGAATGTTCAATATTTCGGCATAAATATAAGCTAAAATATGGATCTGTTCTCTCCACAAATCCTGAAAGTAGGTAAACCAAATACAGTTAAACAAATAAATCAAAAACATTAGACTGGTTCATTCGATTTTTATTTGATTTTTAACAATATTTAACGTTGAATACTCTTTTTAATTTCTTTTTTAAAAAACATAATTTTTATTAAACATTTTTTCAAAAAACAAAAAAGACTCTTTAAACAATAGTTTCTTTCCAACAGTTTCGCAATGGTTAAACATTTCTTACTTCTCAATTTTTTCTCCCTTATCTCAATGTATCCTTTATACATACAAGTCTAATATTAATTTATTTACATATATACATATAAATAACAGTGTACACAATTTCATTTCTACAAACTGCATTTTTTCTTCCTCTTATTTGTTGTTACATTTCTACTCCTATATCTTCCTTATTTGATCTTTCCTTGCCTTTTATATCTCTCATCTAGCCATTCATACCATTTCTCCCACACTATATTATATTCTGTTTCCTCTTTTACTTGTATCTCATTTGTAAGTTTTTCCATTTCTGCACATTCCAAAACTTTTCTAATCAAATTATCTTCGGTCGGTATGTTGTTGTTTTTCCAATTCTGTGTGTATATTATTCTTGCTGCTGTGATAATATGGATAATTAAATATTGTATTTTTTTTTCATAAGACATTGGGAGTATTCCTAATAAAAATGTTTCTGGTTTCATCTCAATATGTTGTTTGGTTATCTCTTCAAATTGTAATCAAATTTTATTCCAATACTATTTTGCTTTGGGGCACATCCACCACAAGTGGCAGTATGTGCCCCTTTGTTGTTTGCATTTCCAACACGTTGATGAGGTATTGGGAAACATCTTAGCCAATCGTGCTTGTTAAATTGTGGGCGCAAGAAAGAACAGGACACACAGTAGAATCTAACACTTTTATTAGCTCCGTAAATCGCAAAATGGGGAATCCTAGCCGCAGCAGCTCCTTTTATAGCTAGGAGCTGTCCGCGGCTTCAGCCACTGACGTTCTTCTGAATTTTCCGCTCACGTCCCTGATTGGTCTGTTCAAATCTGCTATTCAATACTCAACAGTGCTGATGGCAAATTTTTAATTTTTTTAATGTTTTTTTTGTATATGCATTGCTTTCTAAATCATTGTTGTAAGCTGCCCAGAGTCATTTTTCATGAGACGGGCAGCTATATAAATTTGATAAATAAATAAATAAATAAATAAATAAATAAATAAATAAATAAATAAATAAATAAATAAA
>WNWU01000031.1:2697607-2710325 GCA_012654045.1 Ptyas mucosa
TCTTTCTTTCTTTCTTTCTTTCTTTCTTTCTTTCTTTCTTTCTTTCTTTCTTTCTTTCTTTCTTTCTCTCTCTTTGTTTCTTTCTCTCTCCTTCCTTCCTTCCTTCCTTCCTTCCTTCCTTCCTTCCTTCCTTCCTTCCTTCCTTTCTTCCTTCCTTCCTTCCTTCCTTCCTCAAAGCAGCAACAAAGTGCTGATCTTCATTCCTATTTTATTCCTCAGGTGCTTCTACTGAAGCTTTGTGCCCCTTTTCCCAACCTGACACTTTCCAAATGCATTCATGTTGTAATTCTCAGAATGTCAAGCTAGCATGGATTAAAGCGTTGGCATGCTTTCTGGGAATGCAGACAATTGTAATCCCAACACATCCTCCAGACAGCAAAAGAGAGTGAGAATGAAGAGAAGTTGCCAGTGGAAATCCTTTTCCATGAAATCATAACAAGGATCAAATTTCAACTGCCTCCTGTTTTTGACCTGCAGCATATCAATCATCCCTAGTTTAGTCATCCTTCTTCTAAATTACATTTGAATCACCTGCAAAAAAGATAAAGGGGATTAGATAATTGCTTATGTACTAAAAGTGTGTGTAAAAATGTATACATCATATAATATTTGTTCGTATGTTTAGATGAACAGCCTTTCAGTCTTTCTCAAGTCAGTTTCAAACACATATAGGATTGGTTAAGTTTTTTTTTTTAAGTACCTTGACATTTATTTGCTTATCAAAACAATATGAAATTGGTTGGTTCTGTGTATTTAGGAGTCTAAAATTCAGAGAAAACCTTCGGTCAGTTCAGTCCAACCTTTCTGCCTGTAACTGAGCAGAGAACTGCCAGCCAATCTGTCATCATTGCTGTCATTCATGATGGCCAATGAGAATGTGTCTTGGGCTGCTCCTCTGTTTCTATTGGACCTCAGCAGGCTGGTGTTCCCTCTCTTCTCTGACGACGTATTTCTGCATTTGTTTGTCCTTGTTTCTCCAAGAATGATTAGAGTTATTTTGAGTGGGAAAAGAGGACCAGGAGATTGGTTGTTAGAACATATTTGAGAAGGCATCAACACCCTTGCCAATCATTCTCACAGCAATCCCCCATTCCTGCATAGGTAAAGGTAAAGGTTCCCCTCGCACATATGTGCTAGTCGTTCCTGACTCTAGGGTGTGTGTGTGCTCATCTCCATTTCAAAGCCGAAGAGCCAGTGCTGTCTGAAGACGCCTCCATGGTCATGTGGCCGGCATGACTAAATGCCAAAAGCACACAGAACACTGTTACCTTCCCACCAAAGGTGGTCTCTATTTTTCTACTTGCATTTTTTATGTGCTTTTGAACTGCTAGGTTGGCAGAAGCTGGGACAAGTAACGGGAGCTCACCCTGTTACGCGGCACTAGGGATTTGAACTGCTGAACTGCCAACCTTTCGATTGACAAGCTCAGCGTCTTAGCCATTGAGCCACCGCATCCCTACTTATCAGGGGTGGGTTCTACTTACCTTTACTACTGGCTCACAACGGGATCGTGCAAAGCTTCTGCACATTCACAGATTTCTGATGATGATATCCGGGGTGGTAGGTGGGGTCTCCCGCCGGTTTTACTACCGGTTCTTGCGAACCGGTCCAAACTGGGGGCAACCTACCACTGCTACTTACGTCTCTCTTGCATAACCCCAGTGAATTGTTATCATAAGGTCATAATGTTATAAATTTAGAGAAATTGGGGGGGGGGAAACAAATTTATATACCATTCTGCAGTATGTCCAAATTTCTTGGGTGAAGTCTTTTTCTCCCTCCTATTTCAGGAAAGACTCTGACCCTATTTGCTAGTAACTCCCATTTTTTAAAAATTTTATTTGATTTATATGCCGTCCTTCTCCGGAAACTCAGGGCGGCTTACAATGTGTTAAGCAATGGCCTTCATACTTTTCGTATATATTTATACAAAGTCAGCTTATTGCCCCCACAATCTGGGTCCTCATTTTACCTACCTTAGAAAGGATGGAAGGCTGAGTCAAATCTTGAGCCTGGTGAGATTCGAACTTGCAGTAATTGCAGGCAGCTGATGTTAATAACAGGGCTTTAGTCTGCTGCGCCACCAGGCTCTGTGAGCTTAGGCCAATTCCATCCTTTCCCCCTCACTAAGATTGATAAGGAGAAAATTGGCTGATTTACATGGGTGTGTCCTGATTGGGGTTTCCTCAGGAGCTGCAGGCATCTTTCTACAAGCGGCCATTCCCTCTGTCCCTGTTTGAATTGGGGTTGGGGTGAAGCATGTTAAAGTCTTTGCTTCTTTGCTCCCAGGGAAGCTTCTAGCAATCTCTTTGCACATCTTCTCTCATTCAGGAAATGACTGTTACCTATTCCCACTGTCACAACATTCTGCCTTGATGTTGTAGGAAGTTCCTCTCCTAGGAAAATGAGATACTGTCGGAAATATTAAAAGGGCAGAATATTTCCCCTAAAAGGGAGGCAGAAACTCAGTCCCCTCCCCCCACTTTGTCAATGGGCCATTAAGGCCTGAGCCAGTCTATTCTACATAACAAAGATCTACCTCTTTCAGGCAGAGCCATAACAGGAATCCCAAAGCCCTTTCATTACATCATCACCCAGCAAGGCGCAACCAAACTTGGTTCTCAAAAACACAGCTTATAAAGTTGCACCTGCATGTCCCCGTGGGAGTCTGACAACCAATCAAAATACAAGCTCAAATTCAAAAACCCAGAGAGGGCATAAAACTGAGGCACTCTCAGCATCTCTTCCCTTTTTTCCTTCACCCAAGATCTTCAAGGCATGTGATCCTGTCCACCATTAAAACCATCTTTCCAAGCAGCCACCATGTTTCCAGTGTCTTTCTCCCCACTTGGAACTGAACCCAGAAGGATATTTCTTCCAACAATGTCTTACACCATCAGCTAGCAATAGCAATAGCAATAGCACTTAGACTTATATACCATTCCTTAGCGTTTTACAGCAGTTGCCCCCAACAATCTGGATCCTCATTTTACTATCCTTGGAAGGATGGAACATTGAATCAACCTCAATGTCAGAATCGAACTCCAGACTGTGAGCAGACTTAGTCTGCAGCAGTGCATTCTAACCACTGCGCCACCAGCTCATGTGTCTTTGGGTCTTTCAACTCTTCCCCACCACAAAAGCTGTTGAGATCCTAGAAATAGTAGAGAAGAGCGACAAAGATGATTAGATGACTGGAGACCAAAACATACAAAGAACAGTTGAAGGAATTGTGTATGTCTCATTTAATGAAAAGAAGGACCAGGAGTGACATGATAGCAGTTTTCCAATATTTGACGGGCTGTCACAGAGAAAAGGGGGGGGGGTCATCCTAGTCTCCAAAGCATCTAAGAGCAGGACAAGAAGTACAAAAGCTTAATGACGAGAAATACAGCCTAAAACTCAGAAATTTCCTGATGATGAGAACAATTAACCAGTGGAATAGCTTGTCTCCAGAAGTTGTCGGTGTTTAAGAAGTGATTGGACACTGGAGCTGTTTAAGAAGTGATTGGACAGCTATTTGTCTAGAAAGGTATAGATAGAATCTCTTGCTTGAGAGACCTCCAAGGTCCCGCCTCTGAAATTATGTAATTCTTTACAGCTCAAACTGCAACTCAGAGGAAACCCCAACACTTAGATTTGGCCAAACTGCACCAAAGCTATCCTGAACTTATTCTTCCTTTTTCATCTTTCTTCTTCCTCTGCTGACTCATATCACTAAAATGCACATGCCACCCCTAGCATGCAAAGAATTCCACAATTTGGCACTTTTCCATAGGCCAGCATGGCGTTATTGCAGGAATCGGAAGGTGAGAAGTGAAGCGAAGCAAAGCAAAAATCCTCACTAATGGAAATACTATGCTCATATATTTCCATTTCTGAAGTCTTTTTATAAGGCACAATTGCATTGGCCCAATTGTGTGATCAGTGGCAGTGCAGGCAAATATTTCCTCAATCTAAAGAGTGCATCATTGTCTTCAAGAGTCCTAATAATACTCCCAAGTGAACTCAGGTAGTTTCTTCAAATACATAGAGAGATCTTTAGATCGGCATTTCTCAACTTGACAACTTAATGTGTGAACTTCGACTCCCAGAATTTTCCAGGCAGAAAGATTTTAGATCGCTGAGATTTGATGCAGAATGAATATTTTTCTTTGTTCCTGAACTGTAGAATGAATTGGCAGTTCTTCTTTTGTAATATCGCAGTGGGTTGAAAATGGTCCAGAACCTTAGTGAGTCCAATGGAAACTGCCAGATTTGTTGACTTCATGTTGCCTTTTCTTGTCTATGTTTGAAAACCCAACTCGAGAGTGGTGGTTTTAATATTTTATTTTGGCTGCGCAGCATCTGGATTCAAAGAGCTGGAAGAGATTTGAAACATGAATGGGTGGGTATATATAGTTTGACAGGAATATTCTAAAGCAGCTTCATCTTTTCTGGACTCCCAGGATTTCTCAGCCAATAACATATCTCAGAATTGCCAAGTTTGAAAAATACTGATTTAGATATTCTCTGAAGTGAATATCCGAACTAGTGTTTTTCAAACTTGGCAATTTGAGATGTGGTGCATCCATTCCCACCATTAGAGCTTCAGGCATCCAACATGCTCTTCAAATCACAATTTGCCATTACTTTTAACTTAATGGTTCCCTTCTTTCTACACATATAAACCTTGAGTTGATCCTTTTAGGATTTTTTCTGAATATCCTCATCAAATGAGTTACGTTACATGGCTCTTGAAAATGCTTTTTTCGTGCCTGGTTCTGTATTTATAAAAATCTTCTTGGAAATGTGGACTACTTTGAAATTTTGCCATTCTAGAAGAGGACTTTGAAATTTTGCCATTCTAGAAGAGGACTTTTACGGGGCTTTAAAAGAAATGATTAAATTGAAAATAAATCTGTACAATGGTGGATGTTGCCTGACGGTTTGAAGATATTATTCTTTTCTATTGCAGTTAGTTTATGTTGAATCAAATGTTCTTGTTAAGTTATCATTGATACTTTTATCATTGTAAATCACATTATTGGGAAATGTCAGGTTGACTTATGACCACTGTTGAGTCCAGAATTTCCATTGCTAAGCAAGGCAGTTGTTAAATGAATTGTGCTCAATTTTATGACATTTCTGCCACGGTTATTAAATGAATCACTGCAGTTGTTAAATGAATTATGTGGTCATTAAGCAAATCCAGCTTCTTCCATTGACATTGCTTGTCATAAGCCAGCTGCGAGGGTTGCAAAATGGCAATCTTATGACCCCAATATGCTGGAACCGTGGTCAACAAATACCAGTTGTCAGGGATCAAAATTTTGATCACATGACTGTGAGGATGCTGCAACAATCGTAAATGAGAGTACTGATCATAAGTCATTTTTCTCAGTGCTGTTGTAACTTGAAACGGTTACTAACCAGGTGGCTGTAAGGGCTACATACATCCTACATGCATGCAAATAAAAAAAATGGTGTTAATAGATGGATTTGTTTCCCTTCATACCTTGTTAATTGCATTTTTGTACAACGTTCTGAATGAAAGCAGAGATTTCTTCAGAGAAAGTGACAATAAGAGAGGAAATAATAGTTGGGCTAATTGATGGGAAGATTTGAGTTGTAGGAAAGGATGATAAATGATTATGCTATTAGAGATGGAATGAGAGATGGAAAAGCTACACAAGCATCTGATCCAGTGGTAAAATCCAAATGGGTTTGCTACTGCTTTGCTGGCTGCACATGCGCGCTGTGCGCCAAACGTGTGCTGCATGCACATGTATAGTGCGCACCAAAAGGAGGCTTGGGAAGGTAAGTAGAAGTGAGGGGGGGATCAGCTGTGGCATGTGATTTAGTTCAGTAGAAAGCAGGAAATCCTGCTTTCTAGCAAAGCTAAACTGCGCTGCACAGCTGATCCCCCTGCTGTTCTACTTACCTTCCCAAGGCTCCTTTTGGCACGTGCTGTGCATGCGCGCATGTGCAGTACACACCAAAAGGTGGCTTGGGAACAGCGGGGGGGGGATCAGTTGTGGCATGTGATTTCCTGCTTTTTAGCAAAACTAAACCCCGCTGCACAGCTGATCATCGGAAATACCGGTTCGGAGGAACTGGTAGCTTTTTAAACTGCCAGTTCAATCAAACTGGTAGCTAACCTTTCAACCTTTTTTTTTACTACCGATATACCCAAACCAGTAGTTTTTATCACTACCGGTTTGCCCGAACCGGAACGAACCGGTAGCATTTCACCCCTGATCTGATCCCATCATGACCAAGTCAGCCTATCAACAGATGCTGTGTTCCTCATTGTTCTATTTTTTACCCCTTACCTGATTGCTGATTGGATGCCTCTTTTTGGTTCTAGTGGTGTCTAGCTTGTACAGCTGTTTCTTCCAAAGGGCATCCTGTTCTTGCAGCAACTGTCATGGAGGAAAGTGTGCTTAAAAGCAGCGGTCCCCAACTTTTCCAGCTTGATGGACTGGTGGGGGTGGGATAGGGGAGAGGAGATTGTTCCATGTGAGTGGCAGGTGCACGCGTGAGCATGCTCAACTCCATTTGCCCAAGTGGCAGGTGTGCGCACATGCCACGCATGCAAATGGAGCTGTGTGCACGGACATGGTCACCCACCACTTCCGCGGCCTGGGTCCAAATGAGCCATGACCCAGGGATTGGGGACCCCTGCTTAAAAGTATTCTAAATGGGAGTAGAAAGGGAAGGCAAATGAAATGGAAGATTATAAGCATGAAGACAGGCTGATAGGGATTAATCCAGTGCTGGGATTTAGCCAGTTCTCTCCAGATCTGGCGAACTGGTAGCGGCAACTGCGAGAGGCTCTGCCCACCCGTCCGGATGTAATGCATGCCTACTGTACATGTGTAGAAGACCATGCACCTGTGCAGACGAGGTCCGTGCGCTCACATTTGTGAACCGGTAGCGAAGGTAAGTGAATCCCACCTCTGGATTAATCCACCATAGGAAGCCAAAGATCCATGTTTCTGCCTGTATCTATAGAGAAAGACAACTATGGTCATTCCATTTTCACCTGCTCTTTTCCAGCCCCAATCTTACATTGCACAAGATGGTATTTATCCAGAAACTCAATCTGTTCTATTTATGATGCCAGGGCTAACCAATTGGAGAAAAACTTTGCAGCTGTACTCAGCAAATTATCAAAGATGAGCAAACATGCTAGTATTCCAACCCTCCCATTTATTTTCTTCTGCCACCAGAATATTTAATCAGACCTATCTGTGGCTTACTTAGCGTTATCCGACATTGGGATCCCTGTTCTATTTGTCCCTTGACAAACTAGAGTCACCACCCAAGAACCCATAGTTATGGTTCTGACCTGTTTGGAGAGGAACAAGCCAAAGATAAAGTTTAAAGCTACACGAACCATGAACATTATTCCCAGGGCTGTTTTATTACTCTAGCAATCAGGCAGAACCAAGTGATCAAGCAGTGTGTATTACCATGTTTGCTATTCCTTGTTGAGATAAGGTTATAAAGAATTGGAAATAATCATTGTGTAGGAATGCAGCAAATGGATCACACTTCCCTTATCAAATGTAGAACAATGATTTCTTCCCACAGCAGTGCTAAACATGCCTTCGAGGTTATATGAATAATTGGTTTTACTACCATCACTGTTTTTGTGAATGTATATCTCTATAATAATCCATCTCTTGGAATGAAAAAGAATTATTTAAAAAAAGAATAATTATACTGCCTTTGTCCCTTTTATCTCCATAATAATCCATGTAGTACGTTTGGTTAAAAGATGATTATCTATGAGTCAGGAATTTGTGCCTGCTTAAACGTAGTATGCAGCGGCTACTGCTAAATTCCTAAATCCCACATGCAGATAATGGCTGCAAGTAGCTTTTTAGTCCAAATGGCATGGGACACAAAATAAAGAAAACTAGGGAATAGGAAAAACAGCAAATTCGGTGACCAATTCCTAAGCCGATTGCATTTACGAAGTTCTTGAAATAAAATTATGAAGTGCCTGAAGAGCTATGGTGGCAAAAGAGTTAGAAGGCAGTATTGCAGGTTGAATCTGCTGACTGCCAGGAGTTCGATCCTGAGCCGCTCAAGGTTGACTCAGTCTTCCATCCTTCCGAGGTCGGTAAACTGAGGAGCCAAATTGTTGGGGGCAATAGGCTGACTCTGTAAACCGCTTAGAGAAGGCTGTTGAGCACTACAGTATGAAGGGGTATATAAGTCTAAATGTTATTGCATTTAGACTTCTCAATCCCCATTGACCTCTCAAGTAACCAGAAAACCCTCTGCTGTACTTCTTCTCCCACAGCCACATAGACAGCTCTTCCCCACTATTCTACATAATGATGGTTAGACTAGCTTTTCCAAACAGATCTGACACTCCTGGTGTAATGGTTAAAGTGTTGGATTAGAAACGGGGGGACCTGGCCTTTAGTCCATGTACAGCCATGAAACCTCCCTAGCCAGCCATTCTGTCTAATCCAGTCTACCTGAAAGGTTGCTGTTATTGGGAAGAATAGGCAGAGGATCAGTGGTGGGTTCCTCCCGGTTTGGCCCGGTTCGGCTGAGCTGGTAGCGGTAACGATATGACATCACCAAACCGGTTCTCTTTGTTCGAGAGCTGGGTCCTCCCCCCGCCCGGCGTTATTCTTACCTTTTATTTGGCCCCGCCCCCAATCTATTCTCTGCCTCCTGAGTCCCAGCTGATCGGCTAGAAGGAAAAAAACTGTTTAAACTCTTGCCGCGGGGCTTCAAAGGGCTTCCCTACAGCTGATCAGTGTTAAAAGGCAGTGTGGTGGTAGACCAGTGCGCTCGAAAAACAAATGGGTAGACCGGTGCCTCCAAAAACAAATGAGTAGACCGGTGCCTCCAAAAACAAATGGGTAGACTGGTGCCTCCAAGAACAAATGGCTAGACCGGTACAGCTCTGCAAGCAGTTAAAAGTCTGGTAGACCAGTACCTCTGCTAAAGCCTAAAGAATTGTCACATGGTCATCAAACCACGCCCACAAAATAAGCCACGCCACAGAACCAGTAGTAAAAAAATTTAGAACCCACCCCTGCAGAGGATGTAGGAGATAACCAGGCTGTGCCCGAGGGAGGAGTCAAATGTGTCATCAGTCTCGAGTCCCTTCGCATCCACAAGAGATCTAAGTCCAGCCCACCTTGATTTCCATTGACTCTTATCTATCACCGATTTGCTTTGACCATGAGTAATTCAGATTCTTCTAGAGAGCTTAAGCTTGCAATAAATCCTTATATTCATTTGAACTGCCTGAGTTTCCTAATTTCCGTTGACATAGGAAGCACAATATATGCCTCCTTTCTGTGCAAAGGCATTCTCCAGGAGGTCGAATGTTCTAGGGCAGGGGTGTGGAACTCGCAGCGTCACTTTGTTGTCACGTGATGTATTGCGACTTTTCCCCCCCTTCACTAAACTGGGCATGGGCGTGGCCAGCGTGTGACGCATCCAGCTCATGGGCGAACAGTTTGACACCCCTGTTCTGGGGTTAGCCATTATAACACATGTTAATCATATCTTGGGAAAAACGCATCCATTAGCTATTCCCAAGACAAAATGTTTGGGATGCAATTTAAATCCACTCAATGGCAGCACCCAGATGAATATCTGTTTTGAATTGTAGTGTTTTTGCTTGCGGGTAGAGTGGAAAAAGTAGTTAAAAGAAGCCAGATATACGTGGGAGTGGCTGTTTACATCTGATGTAACTTGCAAGCTACCAGTAAAATCTATTCATGTATTGGTCTGTCTTTTTTTTAAATTAATTTCTAGCTTTGTTATGCTTACAAACATAACATGGTGTCAGAACATAATTGAGAAACTTGGACAAGGCCCAAAGTGAGCTCTATTGTGGGAAGGGTGGAGCCAATATACAGAATAAGAAAATTACAGGCATCCTTGTTTCTTCACGCCAGATAGAAGACAAACGAATGGTTTGATGCATTCCAGTTTGAAGAGGAATCTGAATATATATTGAGAGCAGAAAGACAGTGAGCATGGTTTTAAAATTGGAGGGAGAGACACAAATAACCTGTACCATATTGGTTGAACTAATCTGATAGCTGAAAGTTATCAGATCTGCAAGCTTTAGTAGCAGAAGTCAAGGAGCATAATGGAAAAAACTGGGACTAAAACTAAATGTAAAGAAGACCAACTAATGATAACAGATACAACAACCAGCTTTAGAGTAGCCAGTAATTGAAAATATTGAAGATATTGGTTGATAGTTTCTGTCCTTTAGTCCCAAAGGTGCTTTTCAAAAGGCAGCTGGACTTTCTTGGTTTTTTCTGTTGAAAACATTTTGGTTCTCATCCAAGAAGCTTCTTCAGTTCATCAGAAGTTCATTCATAAGAGCTGTCAGAAGTTGCTGGGTTGTTCGGATGCCTCAGAACGAGTGTATTGTTGTCTCTAGTTGTGTTAATAAAGAAATTACCTCAGCAGTTAATATGAAGCCCACGAGTCGTCTATACTAGAGAAAGGCTCATACTTATTAAAAAGCACCTTTCAGACAATCATGACCTGAATGATTGAGAATCTATATAGATATTCTGCCCTTTAGGATCAACCAACAACAGTAAACAAGCAGCCAAGAAGTATGCAGCAGACTACCACTAGGTACATAGCCATGATGACTATGGAAATATTAAAATGTTGTAATGAGGCTTACCTATAAAGATCAGAAGTGTGCAAGCCACGGTACCGTATTTTTCGGACAATAAGACACACTTTTTTGTCTCCAAAAGGGGGTGAAAATGTCTGTTCATATTATAGATCGAATATTGCCGAAGCCCCGCCCACCTGCCAGCCATTTTTTGGCTTCCACACACCCTGATTTTGGGTCTTTTTTGGGCCCATTTTGGAGGCTTTTTTTTTGCCCTTTTTTTGAAAAAAATGGGCCAAAAAAGCCTCGGAAATGACCCCCCAAAAGCCTGGAAAACAGCCCCCAAAAGCCTCAAAAATGGGCTGAAAAAAGCCCCCAAGATGAGCCTCAAAGTGGGCCTCAAAAAGCCTTGAAAACGGCCCACAAAAAGCCCCTAAAACGGGCCAAAAAAGCCTTGAAAACAGGCCAAAAAAACCCCCCAAAATGGGCCAAAAAAGCCTCGAAAATGGGCCAAAAAGCCGCAGAAACAGGCTGAAAAAAGACTGGAAAAGGTCCAAAAAAAGGTCCAAAAAAAGATAGGCCAAAAACTTTTTGTTGTTCTTTTCCTCTTCTAAATTTAGGTGTGTGTTATAGTCAGGTGCGTCTTATAGTCCGAAAAATACGGTATTTCCTATTACACTCCAAGGAATTTTAAGGTCAAAAGTTGAACTTAAAGAAGCAGGCTAGAAAGGTTATGGATGCTTTTGAACTTAGGTGCTAGAGAATATAGTGGACAGCAGAGAAATCAATGAATCATTGAGCAAATCAACTTAGAATTCTTATCTGAGGTATCAGTGATCAGACTGAAATTATTCTATTTTGGACACATTATGTGCTGGTCTCTGGAGAAGGCTTTAATGCTGAGACAAGTGGAAGGGAAGAGGATGTCCAGCAGTAAGGTGATGGGCTCCATTACAGCGACAATGGGTGCACCATTACAAGGCCTAAAGAATCAGGTTAAGGGACAAATCATCGTGTTGAAAATAGAGTTAACAGCGATTTGACTTGCATAATCAATCAATTGCATGACTTTAATTAATGAATGGGATCTGGAATAACTGCCCAGTCACATATGTTTGGTTCTGTTTAGCCACTCATTACATTATATTCACAATTAATACATTACAACTCACAACACTATTAAAGAAGGAGACATTTTGGAAAATCTCCTCTCAGATCATTGAGAGAAAAGAAGTTTGAGGGGGAGGGGAAGAGATCCAAAGGACTTTTGGATGAGTTTCAGAAACAAAATGAGTTGCTAAGTGAAGTGGCAATGAAGGCCTTGCTATCTATTCCTTCCAAGACTAAGTATTGAAACAGACTGTATCTTATGCTCATTCAACTGGAATAAAATTTTCTTTAACAAATCTTACTCCACACTTTGATGGAAAAAATGTAATTGTAAGTGCATCTTGTTAAAATATACAGTAAAAGTGATGTGTACAGTCTAAGGGGACATATGTTTTCTTCCAATATTCCCTTTAGTTCTCCTCCAACACTTTTAAAGAAGGTTATCGACGTTCCTCATTAAAAATGCATTCCTTTGATATACTAAAAAAGAAACATTGCATAACAGGGTCAATTGCTCTAAAAAGAAAGAGTTCTGCAGATAGAGGAAAGATGGATGGAGGTACAGCAAACAGCTAAATTCAGTTTTTCTTCAAAAGTAAATAGTTCCTACATTGAGAATTCATCTATTTCATAGCTATTTTCCCCCCTCTTTCCTGTGCTGCCTACATTTCAGCTACAGAAAAAAAAAAATCCTCTATTCTCTCCGTATTCTAGAAGCAAAACTTTCTCTGGTAAATCTATTTAGTACTTACTACCCTCCAGTCTTCAAAAGCCAATAAGCAAAACCTTCCAGTCCACAGAATTTGCAGAGAAACACTTCAGTTATTAACAGAATAAAAGTCTATGGAGATTCTCAATCATCCAGGCCATGGATGTTTAATGACCGTTCAAAGAGTAGAGTAGAGTAGAGTAGAGTAGAGTAGAGTAGAGTAGAGTAGAGTAGAGTAGAGTAGAGTAGAATAGAATAGAATAGAATAGAATAGAATAGAATAGAATAGAATA
>WNWU01000031.1:2717009-2730383 GCA_012654045.1 Ptyas mucosa
AAAATAAAATAAAATAAAATAAAATAAAATAAAATAAAATAAAATAAAATAAAATAAAATAATAAAATAAATAAATAAATAAATAAATAAGAAACTGAATATTTTTTGATATGGGACACATTTTATCAATGGTTAGATAATAGAAACAGAAGTTAGAAAGGAAGAGATACAAAGGGGGGAAATGGTATAGAGGAGAGTTATTAAAGAAGACGATGTTAAATGTCAAGCATTAAGGTTATTATATCATAATGTTATTATACAATATTATTAATATGATGGTGATGACTAAATATAATGAAGATGTATAAATATGACTATCAAAATATAATTGCACCCAGAATACACAGTTTGATGAAAATTGAGTGTTATATAAATAAAACAAATAAAAACGTGAAAAGAAAAGTATTGAGTATTGTAGAAGACATTTTAAGCTTCATGGACTAAAACAAACAAGCAGCCACCCTGAAAAAAATACATGTATTGTGATGTGAATGATTCCCTACTGAGGAGCAGCAGCTACTGTATGTGGCTGTATAGCCACAATATAACATTGTGCGGGATGTGTTGACTTCCAAGGTGTGACAGAGAAAAGATTACTTCAAAAGTTGCTAAGAAAATTTCACTCATCAAGCACCGTCTTTTCTAACTTTTCTGTCTTCTCCTATAAAAAAAGGCTTGGAAGTTAACACTCCTCCCTGAATCCATGAAGGAATGAATGACATAACTGGAAGAGATCTTGAAAAAGTTTCGGGGGATTACAAAGGCCTTGACAAGGAAGGTATTTTTTTTCTCCCCATTGTATTTGAGGGTCATGATGCAAGAAGAGAAAGGGACGCTGTGGCTCAGTGGCTAAGACGTTGAGCTTGTCAATCGAAAGGTCGGCAGTTCAGCGGTTCGAATCCCTAGTGCCGCGTAATGGGGTGAGCTCCCGTTACTTGTCCCAGTTTCTATCAACCTAGCAGTTCAAAAGCACGTAAAAATTACAAGTAGAAAAATAGGGACCACCTTTGGTGGGAAGGTAACAGTGTTCCGTGCGCCTTTGGCGTTCAGTCATGCCAGCCACATGACCACGGAGACATCTTCGGACAGCGCTGGCTCTTTGGCTTTGAAACGGAGATGAGCACTGCCCCCTAGAGTCAGGAATGACTAGCACATATGTGCAAGGGGAACCTTTACCTTTACCTTTCATGCAAGAAGACAAAACAGGATTCTGGAAGTGAATTGGCTATGCAAGTAAAGTCACCACAGAAGAGTTGGAATTCTACATCAGTGTCCTATTCTATCTTCATCAAGGAAGAGATGGGATACATTTTACAAAATCTGAGAAGGAAATGTTTGACAGATGCTTCCCTCCTTCCGTCAGGAGGATGTGCATTCAAGGACAGCAGCCAAGAAAGCAGAACACAATGTGGGAACCAGAAGTGGGGATTTAGGACGAGAAGTCAGTTTCAGAGGAAATTATAGTAGATGGGAACCACAGATGTTTCTAACCAATACACAAAATATGGAAATAAACAGGAAGAACTAGAGATCCTAACTGAGAAAGGTAAATATGATCTAATTTAGTATACTGTGCAGCGGTGGGCTTCAAAAATGCTTACCACTGGTTCGCCCGCACTCGCTCACTTCACACAAGCGCCTTCTGCGCATGTGCCCGGCCTCAAAAACATGACTAAATATGATGTCTTTACACTGGGGCGTGTGGGCAGGCTGGCAGGCCTGCCCGCATTTGCACTACCGTTTTTCTCGAACCGGTCTAAACCGGCTGAATGCTACCTCTGGTATTGTGATAGCTACTGAGACATGGTAAGATGATAGTATGGTTGGCCTACAGCACTGGAAAGCTGCAATTTACTTTAAAGAGGCAGACATAATAGAAAGAGGTCTTGTACTCTACTGTAAAGAAAATATATTTATATAATTGCACAGGTACCGTATATGTGATGTCTTGCTCAGTAGTAGTAACCGTGAGAGGGATCTTGGAGTCCTAGTGGACAACCATTTAGATATGAGCCAGCAGTGTGCAGCAGCTGGCAAAAAAGCCAACACAGTTCTGGGCTGCATAAACAGAGGGATAGAATCAAGATCATGTGAAGTGTTAATACCACTTTATAATGCCTTGGTAAGGCCACACTTGGAATACTGCATTCAGTTTTGGTCACCACGATGTAAAAAAGATGTTGAGATGCTAGAAAGAGTGTAGAGAAGAGCAACAAAGATGATTAGGGGACTGGAGGCTAAAACATATGAAGAATGGTTGCAGGAACTGGGTATGTCTAGTTTGATGAAGAGAAGGACTAGGGGAGACATGATAGCAGTTTTCCAATATCTCAGGGGTTGCCACAAAGAAGAGGTTGCCACAAACATGTGCCCATGTGCAAGAGGGCTCCAAAGACCAGCTGGGTCCCCTGAATTGTGCAAATGCTCACCAGAGGCCCAAATGCCAGCTGGAGCGCATGCGCAGGTGCAGATGAGTTGGGCGACAGCTCACATGCCCAGAAAAATGGCTCTGCGTGCCACTTCCGGCACGCGTGCCATAGCTTCACCATCATGGCCCTATAGGCATAGTGTATTTCCTTATATTCTTAATAGAATAGTAACATGTGAGCTAGATGACATCACCGTTAGATTGCATCTCAGTTGCCTCAATGACTATATCCAAAGAATGCTTATGAATAGCTTCTCTTCAGTTTAGAAGGAAACATGGAGCAGAATGCCAAAGCTTTCTGTCTTGGGACCTTTGTTGTTCAGCATTTAAATCAACGACTTGGATGAGGGCAGTGAGCTGACACACACAGAGTCTGCAGATAAGGCAAAACTGGGAAAGAAGATCATAAAAATCTAGACAGACTTTGTCAGTATTATAACAACAAAGCTGACACCATGTTGAGAGAGGCAGACTTGTCTAAGAATAAATCTCAAGGAGAGAAAAACGTGTAAAATAGCAAACAAGCTATTGTCAGTTGAATTCAGACAATTCTACGTGTCAATCAACAAAGAGTGAAAGTGACCACCAAGCACCAAGTTCTTTGTAGCCTGGTCGTAACAGCATCATGAATGAAGGAAATTATAGCTGACGTGATGCATGGTGGAAGACTGCTGTGATGAGATAAAATGAAGGACTGTACAAGGACTATCCATGCATGCCACCATCCTACCAAACACTCTGTCTTCACTGTCCTTCCATTTGTTGGCCAGTATAGTAGTGGGATTTGGGGAACATGAATGTGAAGGTGTAAAAAAGATGTGGAGACTCTGGAAAGAGTGCAGAGAAGAGCAACAAAAATGATTAGGGGACTGGAGGCTAAAACATGAAGAACGGTTGCAGGAACTGGGCATGTCTAGTTTAATGAAAAGAAGGACTAGGGGAGACATGATAGCAGTCTTCCAATATCTCAGGGGCTGCCACAAAGAAGAGGGAATCAAGCTATTCTCCAAAGCACCTGAGGGCAGGACAAGAAGCAATGGGTGGAAACTAATCAAGGAGAAAAGCAACTTAGAACTAAGGAGACATTTCCTGATAGTTAGAACAATTAATCAGTGGAACAACTTGCCTCCAGAAGTTGTGAATGCTCCAACACTGGAAGTTTTTAAGAAGAGATTGTATAACCATTTGTCTGAAGTGGTGTAGGGTTTCCTGCCTAAGCAGGGGGTTGGACTAGATGACCTTCAAGGTCCCTTCCAACTCTGTTATTCTATTCTATTCTATTCTATTCTATTCTATTCTATTCTATTCTATTCTATTCTATTCTATTCTGGTCCGGTCCGGTCCGGTCCGGTCCAGTCCAATCCAATCCAATCTATTCTATTTTGTGAAGTTTAAGTAATTGGGGACTGGAAGCATATGAAAAACAGTTTCAGGAATTCGGTATGTCTAGTTCAATGAAAAGAAGGATTAGGGATGACATGATAGCAGTGTTCCAATATCTCAGGGGTTGCCACAAGGAAGAGGGAGTCAACCTATTCTTCAAAGCACCTGAGGGTAGAACAAGAAACAATGGATGGAAACTGATCAAGGAGAAAGGCAACCTAGAACTAAAGAGAAATTTCCTAATCGTGAGAACAATTAACTGGTGGAACGGCTTGCCTTCAGCAGTTGTGGGTACTCCAACACTGGACATTTTTAAGAAGAGATTGGACTACCATCTGTCTGAAATGGTACAGGGTTTCCTTCCTGAGCCGGGAGTTGGACTAGAAAACCTCCAAGGTCCCTTCCAACTCTGTTATTATTATTCAGTCAATAAAGGTACAAGGCTAACAGATACTTTCTTTACACGTTTCCTCATGTGAGATCCCAAATTTTAAATGTGTAACAGCAATGAACTGAAATGAATAAGGAACATAAAGTTCTGTGTCTGGTAAAAAAAAAAAAGGAAGGCTGTAAGTTTAGGATGAGGAAGACTAGGGTGAGCAGTAGTATATGTAAAAGAGAACTAGATGTCTTCATGTTGATCATATATCCTTTCTTTATTTGATCAAATTTTGAAAACGTTCATCTCCCTCACAAAGTGCCTCATTAATGTAGAATCATTAAAAAATAAAAAGGAAACCAGCACACTTCCTAAAGTGGAGAACAAACCCGTGAGCTTCCATCCAACATATCTGGCTCTGAGCTGGGTCAGTCTGCATCTAATGTTGAGTGTCCAGCAATCAAATGTGGCCTTTGCTTCCTTTGCCGAGCCAGCTAAGCATATGGCTGTTCAGCTATTACCAGTCAGATACAAAAACTTGATTATTCCTGTCAGGGATTCTGAATACCAAAAGCCTGGTAGATATGAATGTAAAGGAAGCTGGGACGCTCCAAGTCTAATCAGTCTGGAAAAAAAAGGAGGCTGTGGTTGGGTTTTCTGAGCACATTGAAACAAAAAGAGTCATGGTGGCGCAGTGGTTAGAATGCAGTACTGCAGGCTATTTCTGCTGACTGCTGGCTGCCTGCAATTTGGCACTTCAAATCTCACCAGGCTCAAGGTTGGCTCAGCCTTCCATCCTTCCGAGGTCGGTAAAATGAGGACCCAGATTGTTGGGGGGAATATGCTGACTCTGTAAACCGCTTAGAGAGGATTGTAAAGCACTGTGAAGTGTTTGTTGTTGTTAGTTGCGAAGTCGTGTCCGACTCATCATGACCCCATGGACAACGTTCTTCCAGGCCTTCCTGTCCTCTACCATCCTCTGGAGTCCATTTAAGGTCACGCCGACTGCTTCGGTGACTCCATCTAGTCACCTCATTCTCTGCCGTCCCCTTCTTCTTTTGCCCTCAATCTTTCCCAGCATTAGGCTCTTCTCAAGTGAGTCCTTCCTTCTCATTAGGTGGCCAAAGTATTTGAGTTTCATCTTCAGGATCTGGCCTTCTAAAGAGCAGTCAGGGTTGATCTCCTCTAGGACGGACTGGTTTGATTGCCTTGCAGTCCAAGGGATTCGCAGGAGTCTCATCCAGCACCATAGTTCAAAAGATTGAACTTTGAACTCTATTGAACCTATTGAGGTGTCCTAGGGGACCCTGGTCACCTCAATTCTTTGATGCTCAGCCTTCCTTATGATCCAGCTTTCATAACCATACATGTGAAGTGGTATATAAGTCTAAATGCTATTGCTATTGCTAAAGCAACTCTCTGATTATTTTCTGGTTTATATCAGAGACTTGTTTGGTGTTGAAAGGAATCTCTCCATCCCTAGGAGCTGGAAGGGAAAGATTATGTTGCATTTCAAGAGGGCAGTGCAAGTTCAGAAAAAAAAACCCCTCCATATATATATAAAAAAAAAAATTCTGGCAAATGCAAAGTTTTGGTTGGCTTACACGGCCACACCCTATATCTCAGTGCAGGGTCAACAGTTCGAGTAAACATTGACCTGTCTGTCATCAACCAAAACTAGAAATGAAAAATAATTCTGAACTGCCCCTGCAATTCTTAATTAAGGAGAAACTTCTTAACAGTGAGGACAGTTAACCAATGGAACAGCTTGCCTTCAGATGTTGTGGGTGCTTCATCACTGGAGGTTTTCAAGAAGACATTGGACAGTCACTTGTATGAAATGGTATAGGCCAGGGGTGTCAAACTCAAGGCCTGTGGGTCGGATTCGACCCGCGGGGTGCTTAAATCCTGCCCACAGGGGCCAACCTGGAAATATCAAAGGAATGGCCCGTAGTGCCTCTGGTGGCTAAAACGGACCAAGTGCGCAGTGGTGAAATCTATTTTTTTTACTACTGGTTCTGTGGGTGTGGCTTGGTGGGCATGGCAGGGAAAGGATACTGCAAAATCCCCATTCCCTCCCACTCCTGAGGAAAGGATATTGCAAAATCCCCATTCCCTCCCACTCCTGGGGGAAGGATATTGCAAAATCTCCATTTCCACCCCACTCTGGGGCCAGCCAGAGGTGGTATTTGCCAGTTCTCTGAACTGCTCAAAATTTCCATTACTGGTTCTCCAGAACCTGTCAGAACCTGCTGGATTTCACCTCTGTGTGTGCGTTCCCCTCATGCCTTGCTTTCACCCTCCATAGCCTCCTGCAGCACTCTGCTGACTGAAAAATAGGCCAAAGAACAGGCCGAAAACGGGCCGAAAATGGCTGGTTTTGGCTGGCAGTTTTTGGTTGCAGGAAGCCATGGAAGGTGAAAACGAGGCACAGGGGGGCAGCATGTGGACCGTGCCCCATTTTGGCCAGCAGCGTGCTGCAGGAGGCATCCATACCCCCCTGCCCCCCACCCCCGCCAGCCTGCGGAGAACTACAGTGCTGATCCGGCCCTTGAAGAAATCCAGTTTGACACCCCTGGTATCGTGTCTCCTGCTTGAGGAGGAGCCTGGATTAGAAGATCTCCAAAGTCCCTTCCAGCCCTATTCTGATTGATTGATTGATTGATTGATTGATTGATTGATTGATTGATTTCTTGCAGTAACACCCTTCAGAATAATTCAACAGGGCATTTGTGTTCCAATTTAATTTTGTAGCACCAGCATCGAGCATTTTTCTTTGTTAACTGTAAACATTGCATTCCTGCACTTCTCCAAGAGTTGACACCTGGTTAACCCTGTCACTATTTTCCTTACAGTATGGTTCTCTATTGTTCCACCTCTGCTTGGAGACAATAGCTTTCCCCATGAGGTCACTGTAATTTCATTAGTGATCAAAGGGACAAATGAAAGGAGCGTTCTTCTCCCTTGCAAAGCTGATCAGATCATAATTACACATGATTTTTTAGCTTACTTAGTATTATTAATTATGTTATGGCTATGACGCTTTAGGCAAAGTCAAGAGTTTGCAAAACACAAATAAGGACAGTCATAAACTCTTTAAAAAGTCTCTTGTATGGCCAGTTGCTCTGATGAAGTATGGAACTTCCAGCAAATGTAGTTTCCTGCTACAAGAATATGTTTACTTCTTGCAGTGAACAACCAATTCTGTGTACGCTCTAAAATCTAGGTGAAGGGTGACCTCCTTACTTACAAATAAAAGGAAAGAATCCAAGTATAGAATCTATGTATGAGTAATGCAGCAAGTATTAGACTCAGAATGTTATTTTTGAAAATCTTTCCTGTGGAATGAACTGTAACTCAGCTGTACAGATACTGTGACGCTTGGAAAATTCCCTCAAGATCAAATGAACTTCAGTTCGCTCAAGGGAGATTCTAGACTCTAGAAAGAGTGCAGAGAAGAGCAACAAAGATGATTAGAGAACTGGAGCAGTGGTGGGTTTCAACATGTTTTACTACCAGTTCTGTGGGTGTCGCTTGGAGAGCGTGGCAGGGGAAGGATACTGTAAAATTTCCATTTCCTCCTGATCAGCTGGGACTTGGGAGGCAGAGAATAGATGGGGGTGGGGCCAGTCAGAATTTTTACTACCGGTTCTCCGAACTACTCAAAATTTCTACTACTGGTTCTCCAGAATTTGACAGAACCTGCTGAAACTCACCTCTGAACTGGAGGATAAAACGTACGAAGAATGTTTGCTAGAATTGGGTTAGAATAGAATAGAATAATAGAGTTGGAAGGGACCTTGGATGTAACAGGTAACAGTAACAGAGTTGGAAGGGACTTTGGAGGTCTTCTAGTCCAACCCGTTGCTTAGGCAGGAAACCCTACACCACTTCAGACAAATGGTTATCCAACCTCTTCTTAAAAACTTTCAGTGTTGGGACATTCACAACTTCTGGAGGCAAGTTGGCCCACTGATTAATTGTCCTAACTGTTAGGAAATTTCTCCTTCGTTCTAGATTGCTTCTCTCCTTGATTAGTTTCCACCCATTGCTTCTTGTCCTACCCTCAGCTGCTTTGGAAAATAGCTTGACTCCCTCTTCTTTGTGGCAACCCCTGAGATATTGGAACACTGCTATCATGTCTCCCCTAGTCCTTCTTTTCATCAAACTAGACATACCCAGTTCCTGCAACCGTTCTTCATGTGTTTTATCCATGAGTCCCCTAATCATCTTTGTTGCTCTTCTCTGCACTCTTTCTAGAGTCTCAACATCTTTTTTACATCATTGAGACCAAAACTGAATGTAGAGTATGTCTAGTTTAATGAAAAGAAGGACTAGGGGTGACATGATAGCAGTGTTCCAATATCTAAGAGGTTGCCATAAAGCAGAGGGAGTCGGCCTATTCTCCGAAGCACCTGAAGGTAACATAAGAATCAATGAGTGGAAATCAACCAAGGAGAGAACCAACCTGGAACTAAGGAGATAATTCCCAACAGAACAATTAATCAGTGGAACAACTTGCCTCCAGAAGTTGTGGGTGCCCCAACACTGGAAGTTTTTAAGGAGATGTTGGATAACCATTTGTTGGAAATGGTATAGGTTTTCCTGCCTGAGTAGGAGGTTGGGCTAGAAGATCTCCAAGGTCCCTTCCAACTTTGTTATTCTGTTAGATGATTGGAACTCTCAAAGTTGAAAATAGGACTCTTTGAGAGCCGAGAATAATGGTGCAAGATTAGCTTCCCATACCCAATAACCCCTTAGTTGTTTTCTGCTCCTTTTGATCTCTGCCTCCACAGCATTCCAGAATTGCTTACATCAATGAATAATGTAACCAGCCGATTGTGTAGTTTTCCATGATGGTTGTATTTATCAGTAGGTACTGTAATTGTGATCCCCAAATTGTAAGTCTATTTTTGCACCCATTTTTTTTCCTCCATTCCTTAGCTTGGGATTGAATAACAGCAGTTGAAGACATGCTGTTCATGTGATAGGTGTCCAGTTCAGTACTGACCTAAATTTATGGCCACAATTGGGAACTAGAATTTCTGTTGCTAAGTAGGGCAGTTGTTAAGCAATGCAGGTACTGCAGTTGTTAAGTGAATCAAGCGAATTTGGCTCCCCCCCGCATCCAGAGGTGGGATTCATTTACCTTCCATACTAGTTTGCTAAAACGCATGTGCACAACCTTCTGTGCATGCGTAGTAGTGGTGCATTATATAAAGGCAGGTGGGCGGAGCCTCCCACAATCGCCGCTACCGGTTCGCGTGATCCAGAGAGAACCGGCTGAATCCCACCACTGCCCTCATCCATTGACTTTGCTTGTCGAAAGGCAGCTAGGAAAAGTTGCAAATGCTGCATGATCCCAGGGCCCTGCAACCATTGTAAATATATGCTGGTTGCCGAGCTCTCAAATGTTGATCAGGTGACCATGGGGATGATGAGTGAAAGTCTGACTCAAGGGCTCCCTGTAGAACGGAGGTGGGGAACTATGGCCCCTTTAATGACTTGTGGACTTTAACTCCCAGAATTCCTGAACTGTGGCTCAGGAATTCTGGGAGTTGAAGTCCACAAGTCATAAAAACGCCATTGTTTCCCACCCCTGCTGTATAAGATAGTTTTACAACTGGATACTGGGACATCACACTGTTGAGCCAAAAAAAAAAATGTTCCTGCAAATAAAGACATAGAAAGGACTTCTTTCAATAAAATATTCATCTAAAGCATTGCTACCAACCTGCCTTCCATTAAGGACCTATATACTGCACGAGTCAAAAAGAGGGCTGTGAAAATATCTACAGACCCCTCACATCCTGGACATAAATTGTTTCAACTCTTATCCTCAAAACGACACTATAGAGTACTGCACACCAGAACAACTAGACACAAGGACAGTTTTTTCCCGAACGCCATCACTCTGCTAAACAAATAATTCCCTCAACACTGTCAAACTATTCACTAAGTCTGCATTACTATTACTATTAATCTTCTCATCGTTCCTATCACCCATCTCCTCCCGCTTATGACTGTATGACTGTAACTTTGTTGCTGGTATCCTTAAGATTTATATTGACTGTTTCCTAATATGATTTGATTGCTTATTTGTTCCCTATGACTATCATTATGATTCTTGACAAATGTATCTTGTCTTGTTGCTGGTCCTTACGATTTATATTGATATTGTTTCCTGATTGCTTATTTGTAACCTATGGCTATCGTTAAGTGTTGTACCTTATGATTCTTGATGAACGTATCTTTTCTTTTATGTACACTGAGAGCATATGCACCAAGACAAATTCCTTGTGTGTCCAATCACACTTGGCCAATAAAAAATTCTATTCTATCCTTTAAGTAGATAAATATATCTGCTGGAAAAATACAGTTATAAGAGGAATCTCCAGCAGAGAGCTGACTTAGTTTCCCAAGTCAGATTTTTAACAAGATGTTACTTCAGATTCTACATTGAAATCTTAATATATCACTCTGCTTTGTTCTCTCAGGCTGGGTACACTCCTTCTGGAATGAACACAAAGCACTCTGCTTTAGAAAACTACAGGGGCAGAGTGACCTTGCAGGCAGAATCATGGTCTTCTGTCAGGAAATAACAAATTGCTAAACATTTTTTTCACCTGCTGGAAAGATTATGCACATTTAGTAGTGCAAGTTTGCTTAGGATGAATTGCCTGATGCCGTTTATTTTCACTTCCCTTTCTTCTTGATGGAAATGGGTGGAGGACTGAAGGAGAGAGGGGATAAATCCAGAATGAATTCTTTTGGACAACTGTTATAAATCTCTTTCCTCCCTTTTTCCCTCCCCCATCACTGTTAAAGAAACCAACATATCCCAAATTCAGAATTTTCTGAAAGTGAGAACAATTAACCAATGCAATGGGATGGGTTCTAAAAATTTTTACTACTGGTTCTGTGGGCGTGGCTTATTTTGTGGGCGTGGCTTGATGGTCATGTGATAATTCTTTAGGATTTAGCAGAGGTACTGCTCTACCAGGCTTTTAACTGCTTGCAGAGCTGTACCGATCTACCCATTTATTTTTTTCAGGCACTGGTCTACCTGTTTATTTTTGCAGGCACTGATCTACTCATGTATTTTTGCAAGCACTGATCTACTCATGTATTTTTACAGGCACTGGTCTACCCATTTATATTTGCAGGCACTGGTCTACTCATTTGTTTTCTTTTAACACTGATCAGCTGTAGGGCGGCCCTTTGAAGCCCCGCGGAAGAGTTTAAACAGTTTTTTTCCCTCTAGCCATCAGCTGGGACTCAGGAGGCAGCAATAGATTGGGAGTGGGGCCAAATAAAAGGTAAGAATAACGTGGGTGGGTGGGTGGGGTGGGGGGGCGCAGGGGGGACAGAACCGGTTTGGTGACGTCATATCGTCACCGCTACCAGCTTGGGCTGAACCGGGCTGAACCAGGAGGAACCCACTACTGGTGTTCCATCACTGGAGTTTTTAAAGAAGAGATTGGACAGCTGCTTGTCTGAAATAGTACAGGGTCTCCTGCTTGAGCAGGGGGCTGGACTAGAAGACCTCCAAGGTCCCTTCCAAATCGGTTATTCTGTTCTATGTATCATCCCACTCATGTCAGAGGATATTTCTACCATGCATTTTTCAGAAGAAAGTTTGAGGGAGAAACTCTAAAATGTGTTAAAAGACTAATATTTCTTTTTAACCATTCTTGTTGTGGGTGTTAATTTGACTTCTGCCCCTACAATTTTTCTACCTAGAGCCATCAAAAATGGCAGCTGAATTTGACATATTTCTTCCAGCTTAGCTGCAGAGAGCTCTCATCAGCTTTTTCATCCAATAATAAAATTAGCTTTGGAGGCGGCATTTTTTCTCCAGCAGAACCCACTGGAAGATTAATGCACACCTTAAAGCAGGAGAACATTAAAGCACCTTAAAGCCTGGACTATTGTAATGCTCTCTACATGGGGCTCCCCTTGAGGAGCACCTGGAGGCTCCAACTGGCGCAGAGTGCGGCCGCGCGGGTGGTAATGGGAGCAACATGGCGCTCTCATGTGACAACCCTCCTGCACGAGCTGCACTGGCTCCCGGTGGTCTTCCGGGTGTGCTTCAAGGTTTTGGTTACCACCTTTAAAGCGCTCCATGGCTTAGGACCCAGGTACTTGCGGGACCGCCTACTACCACCAATAGCCTCCCATCGGCCAGTACGCTCCCATAGAGAGGGGCTCCTCCAGGTGCCGTCGGCCAAACAATGTTGACTGGCGGCCCTCAGGGGGAGAGCCTTCTCTGTGGGGGCACCTACTATCTGGAACGAGCTCCCCCCGGAGATACAGAGGATCCTGGATCTGCACACCTTCTGCCGTGCTCTTAAGACCTTTTTAATTCACCAGGCGGACCTGACATAATTTTCTCCCTCTTTTAAAATTTTAATATCTTAATATTTTTAATATTTTAATTCTTAAAGTTTAATTTTGTTTTAAATTGATTGGGGTTTTAATCTGTCTGGGCCAAAATATTTAATTCGGTTTTATTTCGGCTTTTAAATTTTGTATGTTATGTATTTTATTGTTGGCTGTTCACTGCCCTGAGTCCTTCGGGAGTAGGGCGGTATATAAATCAAATAAAAGTTAAAAGTTAAGTTAAAGTCTCCAATCGGGGCAACTTTAAGCCTGGAGGACTTCAACTCCCACAATTCTGGGAGTATTATTTCAGTAATAATAAAGCTATGAGTATTCATAATGTTGGTTTCCTAATCTGGTCTCTTTTGAAAGGCCAACAGCTAGCCAAAAATCAAGATGTCTCTTTGGTGACAGAATGAAAGGCCAAAGGGTATCTGGGTTAGCTGATTTGCATCCCTTCCTTCTGATAAGGTTAAAGATATTTATGGGTACATATCCATACATCGTTATTCCATTTTTCCCCCCACATTGACTCTAACATCATTGTGGAGGTTTTTTTTTTTTTTTTTATTTTAGACTAGTCCAGCCCAATTTCCCAGAAATAGATGCTGCTCTTTGCTTTGGAGTTTATTCTTTGGAAGATTTGTCTTTAAAGATTCAGAGTCCTAGATTAAGTGCACATTGTTGCTAACCAAGAGGCGTGGAGACCAACCAGCCATTTAATTTAAGTCTCATCACAACTATCTGGTTATTTGTTCCATTCCATTCCATTCCATTCCATTCCATTCCATTCCATTCCATT
>WNWU01000031.1:2730393-2759479 GCA_012654045.1 Ptyas mucosa
TTCCATTCCATTCCATTCCATTCCATTCCATTCCATTCCATTCCATTCCATTCCATTCCATTGAATTCACTTCCTATGGCCACCAATCTCACCACGGTGACTCTGGGCGGCTAACGGTCATTAAAAAGCACAACCAACATCACAGATGAAGTATATAAGTGACCACCAAAGTAAACTTAAAATACAAGCCAACAGTTATTTTGCACCCAACAGTTTAACTAGTGCTCATTATGTTCCCTATTCAGTGGGAAGTTTTGATACTGCCTGTGGGATCTTCTATTCTAACTGCTTAATATTTTAATATTTTTCCCTAATTGCTCTCTCATGCCAGTGAACAAACTCATCCATTCCCTAAAACATCTTCCTTCATTCCCTCTTCCTTCATTGCTTCAGAGTTGTGAGACCTGTTCCAAACATAAATTTGTTGCCATGTTCGGGAACCTGTATGTAATTTTGTTTCCAGAAAATTATAGGCTTTACTACATGTGTGATGGGAGTGCACAAACTTTCTCCAAGGATTGAGACTCTTTGATCCTCAAATGTTGCTGAACTTTAGATTCCATCATCTGACAAGGTTACTCCTGTTGACTATGGCTGTTGGCCTTGTATTCTGAACCAGGATTATTGGTTGCTGTTCTATTATTTACAGTCTATGAAAAGAATGTGTCTAGATTAGCTACTGCAATTGGGGAAGCTTGCCAGGTATTTGGTCTTTAATTTCCAAAAATCTCAGCAATATCCAGGTTGGGGAACTCCTGATAGCATCAAAATAAATAAATAAATAGATAAAATAAAAATGTCCTTGGGAGTGGCCAATGATAGATGTAGCTTCTTCAACCTTCCTAGTTACATTGACAATAATAGAATATTAAATGCTCAAGAGATAAGCAACCATTATTCAAGTTCATCCCCAAAGCTGTTCCTGCAGAGTCTCATGAAGATCATAGCACCATCCATTTCTCATCATAGCTATTTGCACCAGGTAAGTTTCAAACAGAGAGAAGGAGATGGTTGTGGTTTCAGATAGGTTGAGATAAGGGGCAAGCTATTAATGAGATAAACCCAGGAGATATCCTGGCTTGGTTTATGATTAATCCAGAACTTAGGGCAATTTGGTCCACTTTTAAAGTGCATTGTGATGATGTAAATACCTTGCTTATTGAACTAAGTGGCATATTCTATAGATCGCGACATTTTATTTGCTTTGTGCTTATGTTTCTTCTAACATCCCTGTATCCTTGGCTTGCAGGTCGAAAGTTTAAGAAGTTCAATAAGGTCAAAATGCTAAGAGCCTTAGATGTTGTCGCACTCCAACAGCCAGCAGCCCTTCCAAATGAAAGCCAGACATTGGTGCAGAGGCTTTCTTTTTCGCCAAGTCAAGACATTCAATTTATCCCTCCACTGATCACTGTCTTACAAAGCATCGAGCCCGAAGTTGTCTACGCAGGTTATGATAACACAAAACCAGAAACTCCAAGTGCTTTGTTGACCAGCCTCAATCACCTGTGTGAGAGGCAGCTCCTCTGTGTAGTCAAGTGGTCCAAGTCATTACCAGGTAAGAAGGGTCTTTTGATGTTGTGTCACCCGGTTCCATTGTTTTCAGGGCACTGCGTGCAGTTTTGAGCAACGTTGTTTATGAAGAATGCTGAGAAATCATTGGATGCCATAATAAATTGTTTTCTTTTACAAAAAATAAAATGTATGAAATACACACACACACATACTTATACTTATATTATTTATATTTATATTTACATAAAAATTACATTTTGGGTTCTACATAAGGGAGATAAGCCAAGAGACATAGAAAGGAGGAAAGAATTAGGTATATATGAGCCACGGTGGCGCAGTGGTTAGAGTGCAGTACTGCAAGCTACTTCGACTGACTGCTGGCTGCCTGCAATTTGCCAATTCAAATCTCACCAGGCTCAAAGTTGACTCAGCCTTCCATCCTTCTGAGGTCAGTAAAATGAGGACCCAGATTGTTGGGGGCAATATGCTGACTCTGTAAAACCGCTTAGAGAGGACTGTAAAACACTATGGAGTGGTATATAAAATATATAAATCTAAGTGCTATTGCTATATTTAGCTATAGTATCAAGAATTAATTGAAATCTATAATACAATCTGAGAACACCTATTATCCTACTACCTTACTACCTTAGTGAGACCACACCTGAAATATTGCATCCAGTTTTGGTCACCACACTACAAAAAAAAAGTGCAGAGAAGAGCAACTAAAACAATTAAAGACCCGGACATATGAAGGTTGCAGGAATTGGGTATGGCTAGTCTAGAGAAAAGAAGGACTAAGGGGGACATGATGGCAATATTCCAGTATTTGAGAGGCTGCCACAAATTTTATTTTCCAAAACACCAGAGGGCAGGACAAGAAACAATGGATGGAAACTAATCAAGGAGAGAAGCAATCTGGAATCAAGTAGAAACTTCCTTAAGTGGGAACTATTAACCCGTGGAACAGTTTGCCTTCAGAAGTTGTAGGTACTCCAACTGGATGTTTTAAAGAAGAGACTGGACAGCCACTTATCTGAAATGGTATAGGGTCTCCTACTTGAGCAAGGGGTTGGACTAGAAGACCTCCAAGGTCCCTTACAGCTCTATTCAAAGTATCCTAAGGAAGCACAGCTCTTGATCTAGTAGTTGAGATGTTGGTCCAGGAATGAGAAAACCCAGGTCTAGTCCACTCTCAGCCCCAGAGGTTCAATGAGTGATTTTGGACCATTCACTCTTTTGCAGCCCAGCTTATCACACAGCATTACTCTATAGGAAAATAAGAGAACAGAGCATTTTATATACCATCTTGAGCTCCTGAATGAAGTGGGAAATATAAATCTGATACACAATGTTAAATAGTAGTATGACACAACTGAAGAATATCAGTTCGGGAAAAATTGGTTCAGAATGGATACTAGGGTTTAGGTTATAAGAAAAGGTTTTTCAGAATTTTTAGTGGCATAAACTATCCAGCTTATGGGGCAGCGTGATAGCTCAGCAGTAAGACACTGGGCTTGTCAACTGGAAAGCTGGCAGACCAAGTTTGAGATCTGAGCACCACTCAATGGTATGAGCTCCTGTCCCCACCCCAGCTCCTGCCAATCTAGCAGTTCGAAAGCATGCAAATGTGAGTAGATAAATAGGCACCACTTTGATGGGAAGGTAATAGCGCTCTATGATGTCATGTGGGTTTACAGGGGGCTGTAACATATAAATTGGGTTGACAAAATCAGAAATGAGGTGATAAGCTGGAAAGCCAAGGGAAATAATCAAAATCATAAAAAAGCGAAAGTTAGAGTATTTTGGACAGGTGATGTGACACCCAGAAATATTTGGCATACTTCACTTAATCCTCCAGGGAAAGATTGAAGGCAAACGAGGTCCAGGGAGAAGAAGAACATCATGGCTTCAAAAACTAAGGGACTGGTTTGAACAAAACTCAACAGCACTTTTTTGTGCTGCTGTTGATGGAAATAGGATCACCATGATCACCAATGTCTGATGACGGATATGGCAGAAGAAGAAGAAGAAGTCATTCTGGTCACATGACCATGGAAATGTCTTCAGACAATGCTGGCCTTGAAATGAAGATGAGCATCTCCCACTATAGTAGGCAACAACTAGCAGAGTAAACTCCACAGGGACTCCTTTTACCTAACTATCCAGCAACAGACCAATGTAAGGAGATGGATCGGGGTGAAATGCTACCAATTCAGTCCAGTTTGCCCGAATCGGTAGTAAAAAATGCTACTGATTTGGGCGAACCTATATTTCTGACGATCAGCTGTGCCGTGTGATTTATATTTGCTAGAAATCCTGCTTTCTAGCGAATCTAAATAGTGTGGCACAGCTGTTCCCCCTCTCTCGTTGTTCTACTTACCTTTGCAGACTCAGAAAAGGCTTCTTAATCCTCCTTTTTCAGTGCTGCACGGTAGCGCCTGTGGTGCGCCTGCACGCGAAGTGCATGTTTGGCATGCACCGCGCATATGCGTGTGAAGCAAACTGGTAGCGAAGCAAACCGGTAGCAGACTTCAGAGCATTTCACCCCTGAGATGGATGTTTCAAAATTTTGAGCACGAATGGGGATGTTGCAGCTGTTGGTTGGAGTTGCTGATCTTGGGGTTCCATCCGATTGCTTTTCTCATATTGAGTCTTTCCATACCTTGTCTGGTCTTTTATCTGTGTGTTCTGCATTTTTCCATTTTCAGTATTAAGACTAAAGCAGGAAGACTGGCAGATTCCAGTGATTGTTAAATATTTCCTTTTGATAACAAGTTTTAAAAGTACCATTTAATAGAATCCCACAAAACAGGGCTGATGATGGTAAATACGTTCTCTGGATAACATCACTCAGCTTTTGTTAAAGGCCAGCTTTCTAAACTATGTAAGTTGTATAAGAATCCCCATTGCCAGCACCCACTGTGGCTAGCTGACATGATGGATAAGGATGACAGGAGTTATAGCCTGGGTGATATAAATGTTAAAATGCAGGACCAGTAAACAGAATCTTGATGGTTTGAATTCAACCATTCTAGTCCATATTCTGGCTTACATGAGACTCTTAGTGATTGGAGCCAAAATAATGTTTTAAAAAACTTCAATGATTTAAAAGTTAAGCTAGTAAGAGATATCCTTATAAAGTATTGTTATGTTTCAGATGTTTTATTAATACAACAGTAGGTACTGTATATATATAGAGTACTGTTAAATGGGGTGGGTTAGATTTTTGGAAATCTACATATGACTGACTGTTTGACTTTGATTATATAGTTTACTTTAGAACAATGATGGGAAAATATCATATCTTAACCCTATTTGCCTTCATCTTGGTTTCTTTTCTTGATTGCTGCTGTGAATAAGTAAAGAATTGAAGGATTAAATTTGTCTTGAAGAATGATTCTGCTACCTGCTTAAAACTTTGCCAAAATAAGTCACATATTGAATATAAGAAACGTCATTGCTTGCCATTTCATCTTTGCAAGCATTAAATATGAATCTGAATGACTAGAGGAGACATCTTATGTAGGAGTTGGGGTGACTAAAATATATCATTTTTATTTATAGAATATAACTTAATTGTTTCCTGTTGATTCCTGGATTTTCCTGGATTTAATGCAGTGGTGTAATGTAAAATTTGTTACTACCGGTTCTGTGGGCGTGGCTTGGTGGTGGGGTAATGTGACCGGGTGAGCATGGCCAACTTCTTTTTTTTCTTTTACTTTTAAAAGCATTTTTTCTACAACTTCTTTGGCCGAAGAGGTTGTAAAAATAAAATGCCTTTAAAAGGCTCTGACGATTCCAGCTGAGTTGTCTGATTGTCAGAGGCTTTTGTTTTCTTTTAAAAGCATTTTTTCTACCGAAAGGCTCTGATGATCAGGCAACTCAGCTGGGATCAGACAAAAGGTCAGAGCCTTTTAAAAGCATTTTTTAAACAACCTCTTTGGCTGAAGAAGTTGTAGAAAAAATGCTTTTAAAAGGCGCTGACGATCCCAGCTGAGCCGCGTGATCATCAGAGGCTTTTTTTTTAACTTTTAAAAGCATTTTTTCGGCTGAAGAAAAAATGCTTTTAAAAGTAAAAAAAAAAAGCCTCTGATGATCGTATGGCTCAGCTGGGCATGGGGGGGGGGGCATGGTTCTCCGAACCACCCGCCGCCATCGCTACGGGATCGGGCGATTTCGGGAGCATTTCGCCCCTGATTTAATGTCACTCTCAACTGCACCCTAATTACTGTTTCTGTATGAATTCTCAGCCAGGAGAAAAAGGAGATTATAGTTTGGTCCTCTTATTTCCCTAAGTATGTGTAACTTCTTCTGTGGTAACAATACAGCTTTGACCATTTTAAGGTATGTAAACTTCAACAATCAGAAGACTTCAACTCCTCTAGCATCCTGGCTAGGGAATTCTGGGAGTTGAAGTCCACACATCTTAAAGTTGCCAATACTGAAACACCGGCCTAGTCTAAGCTAATTGAGGGGAGTCTTCTCGTCATACATGATAGTAAACCAAAAATGCAACAAAATCTAATTACATATTTAGCATCCCTCTTCCTTTTTTTTTCATTTCTAGGATTCCGGAATTTACATATTGATGACCAGATAACTCTTATCCAATATTCATGGATGAGTCTAATGGTCTTTGCAATGGGATGGAGATCATATAAACATGTCAGTGGTCAAATGTTGTACTTTGCTCCTGATCTAATATTAAATGAGTAAGTATGATTCATGGTGTTGTACCTGATCATTTTTTTTCAATTAATAGCTTGTTTTTGTATTTATAAAGCTTTAAATGGGGTCAACAGTTCAAAATAAAAGATAAATGATGGAATTCCAATAAAAATAACCCAAATCATTATTAATGTTAAATTTTTTTCTTCCTTTCCTTATTTGTATATTCTTTCTCCCAAGTTGTAGCTCTAAGTATCTGAAATGGTTTAACAGCACAGCGTTGTTATTAAAGTAATTCAGTCTCCAGAGTAATATTAAGTGTGTGTTAGGAATTAGGGAACTATTATCAAGACAAGGAATTATTGAGACAACTAAAGCAGAGTTTTCATTTGTTGAGGTGGTAATTTGATCAATGTTTTAGCTGTTTCATTAGCAAAAAGCAGTTTTAAATTAGTGGACTGGGTTGTAAGCAGATGGCTATGTAGGTTTTGGAAGTGACTTTGATTTTGATGCGTTATCATATTAATTGTGTAATGCCCCTATTAGCAGCTTATGTGTAGTGCATTGATCATTGACTATCTCAGACCAGTAGAAATTCTGGTGAGGAAACCTGCTTGAGTTTATCCGGAAGCCCCCCATTCAATTCTGGAGCTGACTGGAAGTCCGGTTCCCCCACCATAGAGTCTCCTCCTAGCACGGCGTCCTTTTTCCTCTACCTGTCCTAACCGAAAGCTCTATCAATTGTGGAGCCAACTGGCGACAAGGAGCCACAGCAGGGCGATGAAAGAGCCACATAGGGCTCCAGAGCCATGGGTTGCTGACCCCTGGTTTAAGACAATCTTCCCAGCTCAGCCTTCTTGTCACTGAATCTTGATTCTGGCTTGCTATAAGAATTGTATTCCAAGTTGTGCTATATTGCAAAGTGAGGACCTTCAAGATCCCCACAGACTTAATTTTTTAGCTTTGGCTTTTCTTTTCTGGGTGGTGCGTAAGACAGAGGATGAAAGAATCATCGTTCTATTCCCTGTGCCTGTCCATGTGGCAAATTCCGCAAGAGTTCGTCAAGCTACAAGTAAGCTGTGAAGAGTTCCTTTGCATGAAAGCCCTTCTCCTCCTGAATACAAGTAAGCCACATCTGCCTTTCCCCCCTCCCCACCTTCTTCTTTGTGCAAATTGTTGTTAAATTGTACCCAGTTACACTGAACCAGGTGCCTGAATGAAAAGAAGCAAGAGTTTTCAATAACTTTACAGCATCCTGTTGTGGGGTTGGCCTGTTGCGTGCAAAAGCATCTGTTGATCAGTTCATCTCTCTCTGGGATTATCCTGTCTTTATTAGGACTTCAGCAAATGTGAAGAAAGGAAAGTAGTCTGCCAGAGTTAACCCAGCAAAACAAAGTCAAGGCAAGCGTCCCAGGGCAGCAGAAATATGGGCCTTGGCTGAGCTTTCTGTCTGAAAAATATCTCGGCCAAAAACAGAGGGTCGGCAGATGAATTGGAAGGATGGACGGATCCATGCATGCATCTGCAGTCTTATGATCCACCCAAAGCAAAGGGTTTCAAGAAGATTTTTTTTTTAAGTGTAAATCTATCAAAAAATACAAAGAGGTGCTCTGTGGTCTATTTCCCCCTAACCTTTGTTGCTGGGATGGGCTTTTTGAGATGCCCACATGGATTAAATCAGGGGTGAAATGCTCCCGGATCGGACTGGATTGCCCGGTCCGGTAGCGATCTTGGCTGTTGGTTCGGCAATCTGGTAGCGATGGCGGAGCAAAGCTCTGCCCGCCCGCCTAGGTGTCATTACTTCCTGGTTTTAACCAGGAAGTAATGTGTTTTTAACCAGGAAGTAATGTGTTTTTAACCAGGAAGTAATGTGGTTTTAATCAGGAAGTAACGTGTTTTGCACATGTGCAGAAGGTCTGCGCATGCACGAGCAAAGCAAGCACGCGGGCAGCACATGCACTTCTGAACCGGTAAGGAAGGTAAGTAGATTTCACCCCTGGATTAAATCAGTAGTGGGATTCAAATAATTTAAGAACTGGTTTGCCCAAGGTCAGGTTGGCTGTCGTGGGAGGCATGGCCCATCACTGTCCTTTAACTCCGCCACACATGTGAGATGAGCCTTTCAAGACAGCCAACCTGACCCTGGGCGAACTAGCTGTTACATTATCCACCCACCCTGCTATCAAAGTGGATCCTGTGCGTTGCGCTGCAATGGAGGAACAGGCAATGGATTGGCTGGCACAAGAGAAGGAGGCCGCTCCGTTGCCTGTTTCTCCATTGCAGCGCAGCATCCAGGATCCACTTTGATAGCGGGGAGGGAATGATTTAACAACTGGTTTGCCCAAACTGATGCACCTTGGCTGAATTCCACCACTGGATTAAACCATTGGAAGGTGGTATCTTATGTATCCAAGGCTATGCTGCTGTTGGGCTCATGATACCCAACACTTTGAATAAGATATGTGTTCTGACCTAGGCTTCCTGATATAGTAAAAAGCACACAATTAATCCCAAAACCCCTTTTTTTATTTCAATGGCTGTGAATTCCTTTCATTCAAAGCACGTGCTGAATCACCAAGACTTTATAAATAGTCCAACAGAAGTCTGCCACAGTCCTTCGGATAAGGCTGGTAAACACCCACCTTTATCTTCTTTGATATGCTGCCAAAGACCTAACTTGAATTATCTTGGCAAGGTCACACGGAAACACAGAGTCAAAAACAGAGCTTCAAAGTATAAACCAATACCATCCACAATGTTGCTTCCTGCAAAGGCCCAAGTGCCTTTGCTCTTCCTTTATGTCTTATGGGAGGGGCCAATCATCTCCAAGCCTTACTCCCGAGTTGTCCCTTTTGTTTTAACTGTTCTTGCCTTCTGGCAGCTCTGCGCACGCGTGCACTAGGAACAGGCTCTCCCTGTTCCTCTGCCTCTCTGATGTCTGACTCAGAAGGCTCCAGAGTCCGCACATAACTCCCAGATGACCCTGACCCCATCTCTGCCTCCAACGCAGAGCCCTCGTCCGAGCCTTCCCCAGACTCCAGGACAGGCCCATGTTCCTCCCCAGACTCCTCACTGTCCGACTCTGCTGCCAGCTCCACAGGCTGCTGGCGGACCACAACAATATGGTGCTTAAATTAGGGCTGAGTGGTCACTGGGGAATATATAGGTAGCTCCTGTCTGCAACAGTTTTAAGAAGCTGTGTCTTTTCTTAGAATGACACAGCTGCCCTCTTCAGCTACAGCAGAGTCCTGGAAAAGACTACTTTAAAGACTTGTAGACTTTGAAGATACTGTGTGTTCCAAATGACTCTCTTTTTTTTTGCATTTGAATCCAAAGGGCTGCACTGAATTGTGCATATAAGGCCCTATTGTCCATCGCTCTTCTTGGAAAGTGGTCTTGTTCATTTTGCAGATGTTGGCATCTGCTGCATGGAGATATGGCTAAGGATTTAGTTGCTCTTTATTTCTAATGGAATGGAAAAGCCATGATCTCAGGCTAGGCTAGGGGAACTCCTCCTCTTGTGGGAGGTGTGGATAGTCTACATTTTTTCCTCATATATATAATCATCATGTTTGAATGACAATAGAGGGCTGAGGTAATGGGGAACATGTTGTGAAAATGTAATAATAATAATAACAACAACAACAATAATAAATAAATAAATAAATAAATAAATAAAAAAGAGATAATAATGTGACTGGGTATAAGATATCTTGAATATAAAGGTTATATAAATGTTTTAAATAGATAAACCTTTAAGCAGAACAGAAACAAAAACAACCAAATATTTGTGATTTCCCCCACCCTCACCCCCAATGTAGAAATAGCAATAGCACTTATATACCGCTTCATAGGGCTTTACAGCCCTGTCTAAGCAGTTTACAGAGTCAGCCTATTGCCCCCAACAATCTGGGTCCTCATTTTACCAAACTCAGAAGGATGGAAGGCTGAGTCAATCTTGAGCTGGTCAGGATTAAACTCCAGACTGTGGGCAAAGTTTGCCTGTAATACTGAATTCTAACCACTGCACCACCATGGCTCTTATGTAATAGCCTATCGCTCCAAGTAAGGGAAAAGTCACAGTAAATTATTGATGAGAGAAAAGACATTGAAATTGCAGACTGGGAATCTGAAATCTTCTAAAAATAGGCCCCATGATAAATGTATCGGTCTTGAGTTAATAAATCAGCAATCTGAAAAACAACAACTAGAGATCTGGATTGTGCTGTTGTCCGTTTTCAGACTTAACTTGTCCAGCAAATGTTTCCTATTTTCCTACCGTTTTTTTCCTTATTTCCAAAGCCTTCGAAAAGTTGCGCTGTCTACACAACGCTTTGTTCCAAAGACCTCTCAGCTTTACAAAGACAGTGCAGTGTTCAGAAAGCTATGCTGTAATTCCCAAGGCCTCTTGAAGACAGCACAGCTTTATGAATATAGTGCTTTAGAAAGAAGGGGGGAAAAGTGGGATATAAGTTGAATCCAAAATGGAAACAGCCAAATGGTCCTTGCAGGGAACTCGGAGAGAAGATAGCCGGGTGAACAAATGCTTACTGGGGAGCAGACTGGGGAACAAATGAATACTTGCTGAAGCTTGTTGGGTTGGAGAGTACATGGGATTGGGGTGAGAAGGAAGCTGGGTAAATGAATGCTTGTTGGAACTTACTGGGGTGGGCTGGGGCAGCTGAGGCTTCCTGGGGCATAGCAAGCAGCCCCGGATCTGCTAGGTTTGAGGTTGCTTGCCATCCTGCAAGGCAAGGTACAGGGTAGTCAAAAATAACCGGGGACAGAGAATAGACAATGGGAGGAGTTGAAGGCAGTGTCTTATCTTATTCAGGCTTGGAGCTGGGAAGGACCAAGCCCTGAATGGCTTGAATTGGGGTCGGTATTCACTTACTGTCTGCAATGGAGAATGCCGGGATTGTTTCATAAGCTGGTGTGGTTATGAGACATCTCATTTTACAATTGCACTGATTTATGATGGCAATCCCGGTCCCAATTATAGTCGTAAGTCAAGGATTACCTGCATGGCATTTCTGTGAGATTTGCAAAACTCCATTTCTACATTGCAAGTAATGCCTGGCGGGGAAGGAGGGGGAAACAGCTTGCACTGTAGGGACAATTCTCGCCTCTCACGTCTGAGTGAGTTGGTCCTTGGATAATCAGAGATAAGCTCAAATTTATGCAATAAGGGTTAATGCTTGGTTCAACTAGTTCTTCTGTCTATCAGGGTTCCAACCAATGCCCTAATAAAATTAGGAGCCTCAAGCCATTTTGTAAGAAAAATCCAGTTGTTTATAAGGAGCGCCATGTCGGCATGACCTGAGTGAAGCCAGCTCTGACTTCACCCAGTTCGTGTCTTGCCTCTGATCCTGTTGCCCCCTTCCCCCCAAGGTGGGTCACCAGTTACATTCCCCAACGAAGCAATTTCACGGATCGTAGAAGTCACTCCCTCCAGCCGTTGCAGGTCTCCGTGAAGATGGCCTTGACTTCAGTCGGCTAGGATGTGTTTTGTTTTGATTGAAGTGCGAATTCCTCGGTGCAGCTGTGAGGCGCACTTTCCCATCCCCCTGCCTATGGCAACTCGGGAGCAGGTCAGGAAAGCTTCGCGAGTTGACACTGTCGTTCATTCACCTTCTCATTCGCACACCTTAATTGTGACCTTAACTGTGGTAAAAATATAATAGCAATAAAAGGTTTGTCTCTGATTCGTGACTTCTAGGAATCAGTACAGGAGTTTGATTCGAGCATTAAAGTCTCAAAACTTGGCTAATGAAGAATATATGTTTCAAAATAGTTGAATCTGAATATACCAGTATATTCTGGTATATTTCTGTTGTTTGAAATTTGAGCCTCAGAGGTAAAATATTCTTTTCTCCCCCCCCCCCCCCCAATACAGTTCCTTTGGAAGGACTCAGAAGCCAAAATCAGTTTGATGATATGAGATCCAGTTATATCAGAGAGTTGGTCAAAGCAATTGGGCTGCGACAGAAAGGGGTTGTAGCCAGTTCTCAACGTTTCTACCAGCTTACAAAGCTTATGGACTCCATGCATGATGTAAGTTTTCTTTTAAAATTTATTATTTATTTATTTATTTATTTATTAGTTCAATTTATATGCCGCCCTCCTCCCAAGACTCAGGGCGGCTTACAATGCACTTATAGCAATAGCCTTCATTCTTTTGTATATACCTGCTTATTAGGGCTTTTGCCCCCCCCCCCATAAGCGGTGTTTCTACAAAGTCAATTTATTGCCCCCACAATCCGGGTCCTCAATTTACCTACCTCGGAGGGATGGAAGGCTGAGTCAACCTTGAGCCTGGTGAGATTTGAACTCACACTAATTGCAGGCAGCTGGCAGCTAAGTGCTACATAACAGCACTTAGTCTGCTGCACCACCAAGGCTCTTTTTTTAAAAAAAATTGATTTATATGCTGCCCTTCTCCGGAGACTCAGGGCGGCTTACAATGCGCTAAGCAATACGTATATTATAATGATGTAATATAATTTTGTACTATCTTGGGAGCTGTAATATTACTCTTGTTTTGTGCCAGATGATCTGATACTCTAGAGCAGGGGTGTCAAACTCAATTTCATTGAGGGCCACATCAGGGATGTAGTTGACCTTGGGTGAGCTGGCGGATGTGGCCGACTGTGTGGGCGTGGCCAGCTTGACGCCACTCCCCAAATTGCTGGCATATTTCCTCTTCGCATTGGGTAGACCAGGCCGAAGCTACGCTGTCCTGATCTTTCCTCTTCGCACCAGGATGCCCCACGGGCTGGATCTGACCACATCTGGCCCGTGGGCCTTGAGTTTGATACCCCTGCTCTAAAGAGAGGAGATACAAGTGAATCTCTTCCCTCTATTTAATTTTTGTCTTGTTTTTATCAATTGGGAAAACAACAGCAACAACAAAAAGTAAAAAAGGGAAACAATGGTTGGAGTTACAAAGAAAATAAAAATAAGAATACAGAAAATACTAGAAAAAGAAACAAAACAGTGCAGGGCATACATTCACAAAGGTGTACACATATTTAAAAAATCCACATCAGCTAAATAATAATATTTCATTGTAATCATCCACAGTTAAATTTCAGCATCCCTTTTCTAAATTGTTCTCTTGGCCTGTCAATTGTAAATCTATTTTCAATCCTATTTCCATCGTGTCAGATAAAATTTGTTCTACATCTTCCATTTCTTTAAGAGCATCTTTTGAACATAGTCTATCCACAGAAGCAGACTTTATTACTTCAGACATCGTTGATATTGTGACTATTTTCTGATCCCCTTCTTTGAAATTTTTCTTCAGTATTTTTATTGTTATATTTTGAAACATTTTACAGGTTATAAATGGCTTCTTTGCTGTAAATTTTAGTCCCCTCTAGTGTCCATTTTTCAAAAGTCATGCAATTGCTTATTTCTGTTACCTTTTGTAAAAATCAAAACAGGATCTATTTCCCCCAAGAAAGTGGTTGTTCTTTATAACGAATTCCAAAATCTCATTGTAAAAGTTTCAATGTTCCAATTTTAACCAGACCCTTTGTTCATTTATCACTTTCTAAGATCAAAATCTTATTTAGCTTTTTGCTCTTTATTTCAGATGCTTTAAATACTTAAGTTTAAAAATTTCTTTCGTTCAGCAGATTCTGAAAGCGGATTCACCCAGCATTTTCAAAATTTCAAACCAAAGGTCTTTCGTAGCTTTGAATTAGCTAATAAGCAATTTCCAAAAGTGATTAGAAAGTGAGATTTGGGAATTTAAGAGTGCTTTAAAAGTCTCTGCCACAGCTGAAAGCAAGATTGTTGCTTCTGTAATCTCCTAGTGCTCGAACCGGCAGAAAACCACTGTCCTGTAGTCTCCTGCAAGGAGCAGCTGTCTGGAGTACATGTGGGCAATATCACATTCTCTTTTTATCCAGAGAGATTTCAAGGAACCTCTTTATTCACTGGTTCCTTGGTCTAAGCCCGTGATGGTGAACCTATGGCACACGTGCCACAGGTGGCACGCAGAGCCATATCGGTGGGCACGCGAGCATTGCCCTAGCTCAGACAGCTGATTTTCGGGCCTTCCAGTCCCACTGGAAGTCAGGAAACAGGCTGTTTCCAGCCTCCGGAGGGCCTCTGGGGAGTGGATGGGGAAGGCCCGTTTTTTGCTCTTCCCAGGCTCCAGAGGCTTTCTAGGATCCTGGGGTGGGCGAAAACAGCCTTCCCCACCTCCCTGGAGGCCCTCCGGAGGCCAGAAACGGCCCGTTTTCTGACTTCCAGTAGGACCGGAAGGCCCGTTTTTTGCTCTCCTCAGGCTCCAGAGGCTTTCTAGGAGCTTGGAGATGCCAAAAACAGCCTCCCCCTCCCCGGAGGACCTCCAGAGGCCGGAAACGGCCTTCCTCACTCTACTGGAAGTTGGCAAACGGGCTGTTTCCAGTCTCCGGAGGGCCTCTGGGGGGGGGGGGTGAGGAAGGCCTCTGGAGCCTGGGGAGCCTGGGGAAGGTAAAAAAAGGGCCTACCGGGCCATCACATGCCAAAAGTGTTGGGAGCGCGGTGTGTGTGTGTGTTGCTCATGCATGCATGGGGGGGATGGGGCGCATTGAATTATGGGTGTGGGCATGCGTGCTCATGACCCCCTGTGCTCCCCCCACTTTTGGCAGGCAACAGCAAAAAGGTTAGCCATCATTGGTGTAAGCAGTCATCAGTTCTTCTTTCACAGAGCCATCTTTAGTTCACCATACCTTCCCTAGAAGCCTCAAGCAATTGAAGCTTTTGGATACTCTTCAAGGGCTATCAGGTAGGAGCCTGAATGGCGTAGCAGGCTAATGCCTCCTATTAAGGCAGCATTTAACATCCAGCTGCCTGCAATTACTGCGAGTTCTAATCTCACCAGGCTCAAGGTTGACTCAGCCTTCCATCCTTTCTAAGGTGGGTAAAATGAGGACCCGGTTTGTGAGGGCAATAAGCTGACTTTGTATAAATATACAAAAAGTATGAAGGCTATTGCTTAACGCTTTGTAAGCCGCCCTGAGTCTCTGGAGAAGGGCGGCATATAAATATAAATTTTAAAATAAATAAATAAAGAGCAGCCCCATGTAGTGCACATTGCAATAATGCTATCTGGAGATAGGTAAGGTGCAAGTAACTATGAACAGGACAGCCTGGTCCTGGAGTAGATGCAATTGGTGCACAAAATGAACTTTCGCCCAGGACCTCACAACCGCAGCTGTTCTTCTAAGAGAAGCTGCAAGACGGTATACTTTTGCTACAGTGCAACATTTCTTGGCCTTAGCAACTATAAAATGTGTGGACTTCAACTTCCAGAAGTTCCCAGCCAGCATGCTGCAATTCTGGAAGTTGAAAACTCTTGTTATGGAGAAGACTATACAATCCGAGACCAGACTGGAGAGCTAACACAAAACCACAAATGCCTTGGATGTGGCTCATTCCCACGATTACCTTCAGATCGCAACGTTTAATGTGACCGAATTAGGGAATGCTTCAACATATGCAAAGAAACCAAACTAACTGTAGTTCCTTTTTTTTAACTGAATGTTTTTAAAAGGTAAAGAATCCCGTGAGTTAAACTCAACACCTGGTAATTACCTGGATACCTCATGCAAATTTTCCTAGCAGCAATGCAAAAGTGATTCACAATGGCATTCTTTTGAGAGTGTACATTCAACTTCTCAATTTAGCCCACAGCTCTGAGAATTCCTGGTAGTCTGTCATCCAAGGATTAATTAGACTTTTTTCCCCCCCTGCTCACTCAAGCTAGGCAGCTTGTAATCATTTGAGCTGGACTTAAATGCATGACATTAATTAATGTTAAATGGAATCAACAAAGAAGAATATTTAGCTTTTGTTCTGGCCTCATTCCATTTTTGGAGCGAGCATGCCCTTTGGCATGTAAGTCACCGATCAGCATGGCCCTTGACTTCCCCTGATCTCCCCTTTGCCAAAAAATAAGTGTTAGGATGAATAATATTGTATTCATACATTGTTCTCGCTCCAAATGGAGTTGTATACTATGATATTTTACTAGGAGAATACTCAAATCTTCTGCTCAAAATAAAATTCCCTATCCCACCAGGCTTGAAATTTTAGATCTGGATAGCCTCGAATTACACCGTCTACGTTCCGACCTATGCTTGGTTCATAAGATTATTTACCAAAACATCCTACCTGTAAATGAGTACTTTAATTTCAACCGTAAAAACACCAGGGCTATCAATAGATTCAAACTCAACGTAAATCGCTCTAATCTTGATTGTAGGAAATGCAATAGAGTAGTAAATGTCTGGAACACTCTACCTGATCCTGTGTTAGTCTCGCTAATCTCGATACCTTTTACCTTAAACTGTCTACTGTGGACCTCTCATGTTTCTTAAGAGGTCCCTAAGGGGGCATGCATAAGCGCAGCAGCCTACCGTCCCTGTCCTACTGTCCCTATTTTTATGTAATCATTCTATGTGTTTATGGCCATGTTTTGCCTATTTATATCCTTTTATTTGTGCCAATTTTTTCTGTCATATGTCCATGTCTATGTCTATACTGTTACTTGTTTCCTTATACTTGTAGATAGATAGATAGATAGATAGATAGATAGATAGATAGATAGATAGATAGATAGATAGATGACAGACAGACAAATAAATAAATAAAATTTCAGTAAACCAAAGTGGTGGGTTCTGCTTGCATTCCCATGTAATTCAACTATAACTTTTGGGAGGTTTTCTGGATTCATACGGCGCACTGAATCAGAAAATGACCATATGGGTTTAGTTCACCCAAATCCCTAAGCCAGTATTTTCTCAACCTTGGCAACTTTAAGATGTGTGGACTTCAAATCCCTGAATTCTCCAGCCACCTGGGAATTGAAGTCCACGCAAAGCTACCAAGTTTAAGAAATGCTTCCCTAAACTATGCTGTGGTGGGTTGATTCAGTATTATAAGCTTCCATTTTCATCAGCCTTTGGTCCAGGGGTAGGTTCTACTTACCTTTACTACCGGTTCATAACGGGGCCGCGCACATGCGCAGAAGCTTCCTGATGACGTCGGGGTCGGTGGGTGGAGCCTCCTGCCATTTTTACTACCGGTTCTTGCAAACCGGTCCGAACCGGAGGCAACCCACCATTGTTTTGGTCAGATATCAGATAGCTGAGATTTAAAGCAGAATAGCAAGGATAAATGACTCTAGGGTTTGTAAGAAGCCATTACAACTTCAGATTGATAAAATACATATTGAACAAATGATTTTATTATATAATTACCCAGTGGTCAGTTTGGACTGGTAGAGTCAGATCTAACACATTTTTGTTAAGAAACTGCCACTCGCCAATCAATGATTAACAATATGGGAAAGTGCCATGCAGTTCTTTCAAATCACACCCAGCTATCTTCACACAACCACACTAAGTCATCCTTTGCTTAAAAAAGTAAATAAAAATAAACCATGGTTTACAGATCACAAACATGGCATTCAGTGGTGGGTTTCAAATTTTTGTACTGCCGGTTCTGTGGGTGTGGCTTAGTGGGCGTGGCATGGCTTGGTGGGCGTGGCAGGGGGAGGGTGCTGTAAAATCTCCATTCCCACCCCACTCCAGGGGAAGGTTATTGCAAAATCCCCATTTCCTCCTGATCAGCTGGGACTTGGGAGTAGAGAATAGATGGGGGCGGGGCCAGTCAGAATTTTTACTTCCGGTTCTCTGAACTACTCAAAATTTCCGCTATCGGTTCTCCAGAACTGGTCAGAACCTGCTGAAACCCACCTCTGATGGCATTAATCTGCAGCAAGCAATCCCATTTTGGCTCGGCATCATGTTTATCCGGTGTATATGCCAAAACAATTATGTAGGGTTAAGGAACCATTTGACAATTTGACTCAGGGACCATTTGACCCGATGTGATGCAATTTCCATCTCTTCCCTCTGCCCTCCTCTCCCTCTTATTTTAATATAGCTTGTGAAGCAACTTCATTTATACTGTCTCAACACATTTCTTCAATCCCGGACGCTGAGTGTTGAATTCCCGGAGATGATGTCAGAAGTGATAGCTGCCCAACTTCCAAAGATACTGGCCGGAATGGTGAAACCGCTTCTCTTTCACAAAAAGTGACCTGCCTCTCCATCTGTCTATCCACAACCCCTCCCCTCCCACCCCACCCCCTATCTCTGGTCTCTCTCGCTCTCGCTCTTTTTTATCATTTGTAGAGATAACATACCGAAATTGTGTATTTTTAAAAAAATGTTGGAGAATATTTTGGGTGGATGAGATTTAGCAATGTTGGCATATCCCCAGTTCTGTGTCATTTTGTATGCCTACATTTTATGGATTAGACCTGGATTAAGTCATACTTAAGAGGAGACACATTGAAGCAGAGAGATGTCAAACATGGATCAGTAATTGACACTGATTTCATGGACCTCTGGTGTCTGGCCAAATCTAAAGCCAGTGTACTTCGTTTGCAAACCTTTACTTGCTGAGCCTGTTTCACACATCATGAACTTTTTAAATTCCTTTGCAAGTATTTTTGGCCTAAGGAATGACCAATACTTGTCATGAGAAGTGTTTTATAATAGGCCTGATTAAATTTCTGCTCAGATATCCATTTGAGATAAGTTTTTTTTAAAAAAAAAAGAACAGGAAGTCACCTTGTACATTTTCCCTTCATATTATTCCTTTTTAAATTGCTATAATGGAGCAAAACTTCAGCTTTTATTACGTTTCTGTCTCTCTGTGTGTGGTTATATGTGTATATGTATATAAATATGCCAGAACATGGTAAAATTAAAATAGAAATCATCTTCTAAGCTCGCAATATATTCCCTTTACTTTTCCATTTGTCTTACTTTTCAACACCCGAGAAAAGGACATTTGCAAAATGGGATTCTCGTTTCTGTTGTATTTGTAATGTGGGCACATTACATTTATTGCCTGGAATCAATGATCGCACCACAGGTCGGCATGGGCAAAGTGAATTTCTGACTTCGTTCTTCATTTCAAGTCTCCAAAACGAAGATCACAATGTAGGAATTATCCTGCCTTAAAAGCTTTTTCTCTGAAAGGGCATTGATTTTGGTGGAGCCAATTTTACTAACTTCACACATTGTACTAAGCCATATTGTGAGTTGTTCAGTTTTATTTAGTAACCATTTAGTACAGGGGTCTCAAACTCGCGGCACCACGTTGTCATTACGTGACGTATCACAACTTTTTCCCCATTTGCTAAGCTGGGGATGGGCGTGGCCAGCACGGAACGCCTCCGGCCTGTGGGCAGCGAGTTTGACAAACCTGATTTAGAACATGGTTGAACTTAACCATAGTTCCTAGTTTAACATATTTTGTGAAGCCAGCCAATAATGGCTAATTCAACAAACAATTCATAGATTACTGTAACATAGGAATTCAATGATTGATCCTCCTTATTGATTTCTTTCATACTCTGCCTTTCCTTAAGGCATTGAAGATGGCTTACACAGGGATCATCGATGTTTTATTTCCACAACACCACCCTGTAGGGTATAGGCTGAGACAGTCACCCAATGATGATTCAGCTGGATCTGAATTTGGGTCTCTCCATCTTAATCCATCACTTTAACAAGCTTTGGGCCACCAACCAATGATGGCAATGTCAATCACATGATCTCAATGGCCATCTTGACTTCGTTGATACCTTCATGAATGCAGCTGCATATGAAACTATTTCAGCAGCAAAATCTCCTATAGAGGCAGTAAGTTATGCATGTTTAAGATGGCAGCTTTTAATTTCCAATATGAAGTGAAACGTGAACATTGTCTCAACAATCACCAGACATCAGCAAAATGTGAGAATGTGTATCGCAGAATGGGGTGCTTTTCCTCCACCATTCCCTCTAGTTAGGGCACAAAGGCCAACTCACACTAATTTTAATATTTTTAAAGTGTAAAGTCTCTTTACAGTGCAGTATTGACAGTTATTTTTTAAATTTATTTTTGCATTAATCATGGATTTTATCTTTCCTTCAAGTAATGTCAATGCATTATATTTATATCCCACTTTGCTACTAGGAGCCGAAGGCAAGATGCCCAGGGATCTGTTCAATAGAACAAAATCGGTCATAATTTCCATAAACCCCAAATAGCATGGTCGACCATGTCGCCTAAGGAGCAGAAGAAATATTCTTTGGTTCTTCTTGACCATATCAGGTTGAGAAAGGTGGCAACTGAGTATAAGGGGCTTAACAAATTTTAATTGGCAGGAGTATTTCACAAGATGGGTGCCATTGCCATAAAGGCACTGCTGCAGAGAGTGTATCACAGTGCTTCACCATATTGCAATAAAGCAATTTTAATGTAGGTAATCATTCTGGATTTGATTGGCAGTTCCTGCCACCATCTGTTGGGGTGTTAGGGGCAGGGGTGGGATTCAGCTGGTTCGGACCGGTTCGGGTGAACTGGTAGCTCTGATGACTAGCTGAGAGCGAACCATCTCGCTCCGATGATCAGCTGGGCTCACCCACCCGCCCCTGCGCTATACCGACCTGTGTTTCCTTTGTTTAAAGCTCAGCTGATAGGCACGGCAGAACGGATTGCCGTGCCTCAGCTGTTTTACTCACTGGGGCTGCAGTAGGTGGTCAGTTTTAGAGCTGTTTTCAAACACAATGTGTATGTGTGCAGAGCATGTTTTTGGTGCTTGTGCGAGCGAAGCAAGCGTGTGTGTGAAGCGCGCGCTCAGCGAAAAGGTTGTTAAACCGGTTGAATCCCACCACTGGTTAGAGGGTTTCTCCCTTGTTTTCTATGCTTGAAAGAGCCTCGCAAGATAGATGAGAGAGAAGGAAGGAATAATTCTAGGCAACCTGTTGAAGCCTAGCGTGATTCAGGATGTCACATCTAGTACATCTCACCCAGTAAACTTCTGATTTTGTTACCGAGTGGCATTTTCCTCTCTGGCAAAGAGCTGGCTTCTTGCTCTTCCTCAAGGGAGACTTTACAGCTGACCTCGGAGCCAAAACCATCCCAGCTTTGCTCACAACTCTGTGGAAATACTGTCCAACTAAGCCTGATCTGTCAGCCTTATTATATGTGCATTGAGCTTTTCGGTTTCATGTCAAGATGACCTTGTACCAAGTACAGTGTTTGTTTCTAATTTAATTCCTCTTTTCCTCTCCTACTCAGGAGGGGAGCGGGATGGACATTCTTTTAAGAGAATTTAAAACATTACTTTATCTGCAGCCTTGAAAAATGTGACTCTTATTATATTTTTAATCCTGCCTTTTCAAATATAGTTTTGGACAAGGTGAGGAAAAAAAGCTTTACCTGTTTAATACTTCTCCTATTTTCCCCACAATAACCCTATGAAATGCATTGGACTGAGAGAGAATGACTAGCCCATAGTCCTCCAACCAGGTTTCATGATTAAGGAGAAGACTAGAATTCACACTGTCCTGGTTCTAGATTAGTACCTTTACCACTACAACAAACTGGTTCTGTTTACTTGAAGCGCTTCTTTGGGATATGTTGTGCTTTGAGTAGTAATAGCAATAGCACTTAGACTTATATACTGCTTCACCGTGCTTTACAGGCCTCTCTAAGCAGTTTACAGAGTCAGCAAATTGCTCCCAACAATCTGGGTCCTCATTTTACTGACCTTGGAAGGATGGAAGGCTGAGTCAACCTTGAACCTGGTGAGATTCAAACTGCCAAATTGCAGGCAACTGGTAGTCAGCAGAAGTAACCTGCAGTACTGCATTCTAACCACTGCGCCACCACTGCTCTGGAAATAGTTTGAAAAAAGAACTGGAAACCACGGAGTTATTTTAAAAAAAAAAAAGCATTTCAGAGGACTGCAATTCCTCAAGATTGAAACCAGAATCCTATAGGATTGTTCAAAAGGAGATATGGGAAGCACTGCAATGGTGTAGAATTGAATGAAGATAGGGATTCTTATAATTCTTATAATTGAATGAAGATAGGGATTCTTATAATTCTTATAATTCAAAATTTCATTTGCTTGTTAAAAAGAGATGAGAGACAATAGACTCTTTTAAGAAGAGGTAATGTAAATACAATAATTCTTTTAACAGGCTTTTTTTAAAAAAAAAATCTCTTGATTTTATAGTTGACCCTAATTCTATAGCAAGGGTTTTCAACTGCATGAGGAAATTGGACTCTGCAGTTGTATACCTTTTAACTGGCATCCGACCATGCCATGCTGGTGGCATCGCACTCCCAGCTCTTCAACAGAGGGGAGGAATATGGAATTTAATCTCCTGTCTGAGAACTTGCAAAATATAGAATTCAGAATTTCCTAGGCAAATATGCCAGCAGGGGCATGTTTTAGTTAATGACACCCTTCCAAACAGGAGAAAATAATGCAAGAAATATTTCATTATTTTTACATTTATTTTTCTTTACGCTTTGTTGTTGATGGCCGTGGCCTAGTATTTTCTCTGCAAGTTGCCAATGAGCAATGGCTGTGGAATCGACCACGTACAAAGAGTTAAGCTTAAAAATATTTAGTTTGGGAAGAGTTCATAAGATAAGAAGTTATTTTATTACCCTTCAATCGGAGAAGTGTTACAGAGGCTGTTACCGGGATTTATTGTAGGCTAAACAATATTTATGATGAACAAATATGATCTCATACAATAACATTCCAGTAGCGGTTTAAGTTGGTTTAATTGGATTGCATAATAATCACCGTTTCATGCAGTGATCTTTGGCTGATTGCATTATAGTTTAGTGTTACATACTCAGGCTACTATGAATTTACAAGCAATAATTCTTAAATTGCTTGGACCCAGGGGTGAAATGCTACCGCTTTGCCCGAACCGGTAGTAAAAAAAATGCTTTAAAAAATAATAAAAAAAAGTTCTGACGATCGCGTGGCACAGCTGATCGTCTGAACTTTTTTTTTTTACTTTTTTAAAGCATTTTTTTTTACTATCAGTTCGGGCAATAGGTAGTAAAAAAATGCTAACAAAAAGTAAAAAAAAAGTTCCGACAATCAGCTGTGACAATCAGCTGTGCTGTGCAATCCTCGGAACTTTTAAAAAAAAAACTTTTTAAAGCATTTTTTTACTACCTATTGCCCTAACTGGTATTTTTGTGTAAAGTGTGATAGTTTGTTTTTAAGCTCTCTATGACTCTGTGAGGTTCCTGCTTGTTGCAGGGGCCATTTTGTACGAAGTCCAGCTTCACCATTTCACCATTGCTTGAACCCAGGCATTGTGTGGTACACTTCAGGAAATATCCTCAGATAATTTGCAAACTACTCAACATTTTTTGGGGGATACCCAAGCAAGAGATATTGTCTTTAAGATACGAATCTATACTCATTTCGTTGCTTTGCAAGGACAGGGGAAACTGAACTAGCATTTGCACAGGGAGAAGCTGACACAAGCTGATAGTTTGTTTTTGAGCTCTCTATGACTCTGTGAGGTTCTTGCTTGTTGCAGGGGCCATTTTGTACGAAGCCCAGCTGCTTTTGCATTGTGTGTGAGTCAGTTGGGTAGCTTTTGTGTTATTTTTGTGAAAAGTGTGATAGTTGGTTTTCCCGGTCACATGACCTCCCCAAGCCATGCCTACCCAGTCACATGACCCCCCAAGCCACGCCCACAAAACCATGCCCACAGAACCTATAGGGGAAATTTTTGAATTTCACCATTGTTTGAACCCAACCATTGTAAGTGTGGTACACTTCATGAAATATCCTCAGATAATGTCATATTACTCAACATTTTTGGGGGGATACCCAAGCAAGAGATATTGTCTTTAAGATACGAATCTATACTCATTTCGTTGCTTTGCAAGAACAGGAGAAACTGAACTGGCATTTGCACGGGGAGAAGCTGACAGACTAACAGAGTTAAAGGTTTTGAGGTGACTGATGTGAGGCAGCTGTTTCATCAAGATCCAATCATCCATACAGCTGCAACCTTTGAAATGAGTGGCATGGCCATCAGTCCCCAACTCATTCACTTGCCTCTAAGCTGCCTGAACTTTTGTTTGATTCTGTGAACAGGTTGATTAAGGGGGGGAAAAAAATCTAACCATTCTTGATTTGAGCAAGGCTGCAAGTGGAAATTGAACTGTTGCAGCTGAATTACAAATAGTACAAGTTTATACCCATCTTGTGATTTATAGTATTAATACAGGTAGTCCTCCAGTCTTCCAAGACTGAGTGGCTGTGGCTTCCGGCGTCCCGATATAGCCAGCTGGTGCCATCGCTGGCTATTGGGGGCGAGTTACTGGCCCCCATGGAGAGGGCTCGCAACTTGGGCGTCCTCCTGGACGCACGGCTGTCTTTAGAAGAGCATATGATGGCTGTGGCCAGGGGGGCTTTTTATCAGGTTCGCCTGATTTGCCAGTTGCATCCCTTTCTGGATCGGGACTCCTTACGCACGGTCACTCAGGCACTCGTCACTTCTCGCCTGGACTACTGTAATGCTCTCTACATGGGGCTCCCCTTGAGGAGCACCCGGAGGCTCCAACTGGTGCAGAATGCGGCTGCGCAGGGGATTATGGGAGCGATGGGGCGCTCCCATGTGACACCCCTCCTACACGAGGAAATAATATCAATATAAATCATAAGGATACAAGCAACAAAGTTACAGTCATACAGTCATAAGTGGAAGGAGTTGGGTGATGGGGACAATGAGAAGATTAATAGTAGTGCAGACTTAGTAAATAGTTTGACAGTGTTGAGGGAATTATTTGTTCAGCAGAGTGATGGCAGGGAAAAAACCTTTTCTTGTGTCTAGTCGTTCTGGAGTGCAGTGCTCTATAGCGTCATTTTGAGGGTAGGAGTTGAAACAGTTTATGTCCAGGATGTGAGCGGTCTGTAAGTATTTTCACAGCCCTCTTTTTGATTCGTGCAGCATACAGGTCCTCAATGGAAGGCAAGTTGGTAGCAATTGTTTTTTTCTACAGTTCTAATTATCCTCTGAAGTCTGTTTCTGTTTTGTTGCAGAGCTAAACCAGACAGTTATAGAGGTGCAGATGACAGACTCAATAATTCCTCTGTAGAACTGAATCAGCAGCTTCTTGGGCAGTTTGAGCTTCCTGAGTTGGCACAGAGTGAATGAATGAATGAATGATCGATCAGAGGTTCATAAATACAGGCAGATAGAGAGAACTGAGTATGTTTATCCTTCGGAAGAGCCTAGGAGAAGATACGGTGGCATGCTTCAAATATCTGGAGAAGCACTACACAGAAAAAGGGCCTTGACTTTTTTGTTTTGTCTTTTTAATTATCATAAAGACCAAACAACTGCTCAGCTACGGAAAGGCAGATTCTGGCTGAATGGAATAGGAATAAGTATATCCTCCTTGTAACGTCAGTTCAACGCTTGAATCACCATGAAAAGAAGTAGGCTCCCATTCCTAGGTCTTTTCAACATTTGTCATGGATGCTTTGGATTTGGACATTCAACAGAAGATGATGTAAAATTTCCTCATGGATTTTACAAACCTTGTAAGGCAGTTTACTGTGAGTGATTATGTCTGCAAAGATCTTCCTGAACAAGCTAAACCTCAACTACTATACCATGCTGTCTCACTGTATATAGGCATCCATCCACCCACCCACCCTCCTTCCACTCTCCCTCCCCTATCCATTCCCATCAATCCACCCACTCCCTCCTTCCCTCCCATCCATCCTTCTATCCACACCCTCCCATCCATCTATCTACCCTCCCTCCCCATCCACCCATCAATCCACCCTCCCTCCCTCCTCCATCCATCCCCCTCCTGCATCCACCCATCGATCCACCCTCCCTCCACCCTCTCATCCATCCATCTATCCACCCTCCCTCCCCCATCCACCCATCAATCCACCCTTCCCCCATCCATCCATCCATCTATCCATCCACCCACCAACCTACCAGTGGTGGAATTGTTTTTTTTACTACCAGTTCTGTGGGCGTGGCTTGGTGGGCTTGGCCGGGAAAGGATACTACAAAATCCCCATTCCCACCCCACTCCTGGGAGAATGATATTGCAAAATCTCCATTCCCACCCCACTCTGGAGCCAGCCAGAGGTGGTATTTGCTGGTTCTCCGAACTACTAAAAATTTCCGCTACCGGTTCTCCAGAACCTGTTGAATAGTACTCCTGCCACCCACCCACCCACCCACCCACCCACCCTCCTTCCCATCCATCGATCCACCCTCCCTCCCCCATCAATTTCATCCATCCACCCCTCCCCCATCCATCCATCTGCCCTCCCTCCCCCCATCCCTCCATCCACCCACACCACTTTAAAAAGACTTTAGCAATTTTTTTTAGCAACTTTTGTGGGAAAGAGTACAGTGCAGTATCAGCTTTGTATTATACCAGTTAGTTCCCCATTATATTCTCTATCAGGTAGCCTCTTTCAAAAGCTTAGTTCTTTAATGGAAGTTTTTATATCAGAAAGAAGAATTCACTTGGAAATTACTCCATCTTCTCATTATAGCTTTGCTTCCACTTACGAGGTAGCACAAAACGCCTGGAAAAATACAGAAATGTGGTTCTCCAACCACTGTTCACAATTAAGTATGTCACAAATAACAAAAGATGAAACTCTGAATATCACTCTCTTTCCTGTCTTCTATAGTAGAATGGGGGGGGGGGGAAATCAACCCCATCTGTGGCATGTAAGGATCCTCAAAACTTGCATTATGGTAACCCTCCCCCCTAAAAGGATACTGTAAATTAATTTGTACAGGAAATACATTTGCTATTTTTAATCATGAAATGTTAATCTAGCTATGGAATAAAGTAATGTGGACCCTTAACAGTTCTGTAAAATAAAATGGCTTTACTGGAAATGATCCAATTTTGGAAGCCACTCCAATTTAAAATCATTTCATTTGAAATAATCAAGACAACTGCTTCCCTCAACTTTAAAATCATTACTTTAATAAGAAGCTTGCTTGCTTACAGCTGTATTAATTCCTAGAATCTAGATTTCACTTTGAAAATGAGTTATCTTGTTCACTAACAGTCAGGGAGGAAAATGCTACTGAGTTTGCAAATGGTGGCCAGGAATCTTGAGAATCATCCCAAAGGTGCTTGGATTTTCTGGTTTTTCTTTGAAGATGTTTCGCTTCTCATCCTTCTCTTCAGCTGACCTGAAGAAGCTTCTTGGATGAGAAGCGAAACATCTTCAAAGAAAAAACCAGAAAGTCCAAAATGCCTCTTGAAAAAGCACCTTTTTGGGGACAACCATGACCTGGATGACTGAAAATCTCCACAGACTTGAGAATCATCATTTCTTACAAAGGTGAGCATCATAATCCTTCAAAGGTCTTTTTTTTTAAAAAAAAGATAATCAGTGGGGCTTTGTTGTGAAGTGTGGCTCAACAACTTTATATTGACGTTTCATAATATGATTTTACACAGCATATTAATTTACTGTTATCGCCTCTCCGTGAAAGAGGCTGGATTTAATGCTATAAGGCACCCAGAGTCATTGGATACAATACGGGTGGCAAATACATTTTCTAAATAAATAGATAAATAAACAAATAAAACAAAACAAGGTTGTCAATTCAGATAGAATCAGTGGTGGGATTCTATCCGGTTTGAGTAAACCGGTAGTGGCAGTGGCGGGAGGCTCTGCCTACCCGCCTGGACATCATCACGGACGCTCTGTGCATGCACAGAGTGGGTGCCCGCTCACATTTGCAAACCGGTAGCGAAGATAAGTGAATACCACTACTGGACACAGTTGAATATTATGAGAGGCGTCCCTTGATAATAGCTACCAAAATGATCTACAACAGAGCCCCTCTGAAACAAAAGAATCTGAAAAACAACTGACTTTGGCTTTGAGGTGGCGTGTCAGCCCGTGATACCCTCCCAGAATTGCAAACTGAATGTTTTATCGATCTTACACCTTCTGGTACTCCAAATTCAGTGGGGATTTGCCATATATGTTCTCCCTGGTGCAACTTGCAATTTGCAGATGACACAAAAACAAAGGCCCCTGGAAATTGGGGGTAGGGAGGGGGGAAAAAAGGGCCAATCTATTTTTTAAAAAAGCAAATAGCCTTTTATGTAGTGTTGAAATATTTGTTGCGGTTTTTAAACGAATATTAATGCTTTTTGGTTCTCTTTCCTTCTTAACGCTCAACTGTTCTTGGAGTTCAGCTCTGTGGACTTGCCACATTAATCTTCCTGTCCCCTCAAATTAATTTGGATATCTGCAATCTAGACATACTTCTAAACCACCTCTACTTTGGAGTAGCGCCTCGCATCCATTCCACTTACCTTAATCATGTGTATTTTTTTTTGCCAAAGGAAATTTTTCCTCCTTCACCTCCCTTGCCTAAACCAATTTATCATTCACATCCACAAGAGAAGATAGATGTCTTTTATTGTGCAAGATATATGCTTGGATTATACTTAACCATGATGTCCATTTCTCTTTCTCATGAAAAAGGAATTCCTTGCACAGGTTTTCCACCCTATGTAATAACTGAGTAATAACTGACCAAATGTAGCCATGTAAAATACTCTTATAACTGGAATTATATTTTCAATAGCTCAAAGTATGGCCTTTATATGAGCCAGTCCTTATTACGGTATATCAAAACTCTTTCAACATATCTTCCATTTTGGCTCTGCTCCCTACTTGACATACTTGAGCTGCTGATAATCTCTAAGGGGGAAAAAATAATATCTGAACTTTGTACTTATTTGGAATTTTCTTCTTGAAAAACATTCCAATGCAAGATCTTAAGACTAGGAGGGTTTTATTTCTTTGAGAAAAAGAAAAGGAGGCCATGAGAAGAGCCAAATGAGGAGTGAAAAAATATGATTTGCAGTGACAGAAAGTTAGGGAAGATACCCAACTTCTTAGTGGACAGTGGACAGTATTTTGACAAATACTTTCTCTTTGAACAGAGGAATAGAATAGAATAGAATAGAATAGAATAGAATAGAATAGAATAGA
>WNWU01000031.1:2759489-2808603 GCA_012654045.1 Ptyas mucosa
GAATAGAATAGAATAGAATAGAATAGAATAGAATAGAATAGAATAGAATAGAATAGAATAGAATAGAATAGAATAACAGAGTTGGAAGGGACCTTGGAGGTCTTCTAGTCCAACCCCCTGCTCAGGCAGGAAACCCTACACTACTTCAGACAAATGGTTATCTAACATCTTCTTAAAAAGTTCCAGTGTTGGAGCATTCACAATTTCTGGAGCCAAGTTGTTCCACTGATTAATTGTTCTAACTGTCAGGAAATTTCTCCTTAGTTCTAAGTTGCTTCTCTCCTTGATTAGTTTCCACCCATGGCTTCTTGTCCAGCCTTCAGGTGCTTTAGAGAATAGCTTGACTCCCTCTTCTTTGTGGGAGCCCGAGATATTGGAACACTGATATCATTTCTCCCCTAGTCCTTCTTTTCATTAAACTAGACATACCCATTTGCTGCAACCATTCTTCATATGTTTTAGCCTCCAGTCCCCTAATCATCTTTGTTGCTCTTCTCTGCACTCTTTCTAGAGTCTCTACATCCTTTTTATATTGTAGCGACCAAAACTGAATGCAGTATTCCAAGTGTGGCCTTACCAAGGCATTATAAAGTGGTATTAACACTTCACGTGATCTTGATTCTATCCAGAGGGGTTTCAGCAGGTTCTGACCAGTTCTGGAGAACTGGTAGTGGAAATTTTGAGTAGTTCGGAGAACCGGTAGTAAAAATTCTGACTGGCCCCGCCCCCATCTATTCTCTGCCTCCCAAATCCCAGCTGATCAGGAGGAAATGGGGATTTTGCTGTAACCTTCCCCTGGATTGGGGGGGGGGGGATGGAGATTTTACAGTATCCTTCCCCTGCCACGCCCACCAACCCATGGCCACCAAGCCACGCCACGCCCACAAAGCCATACCCACAGAACCTGTAGTAAAAAATTTTGAAACCCACCACTGATTCTCTCTCTCTCTGTTTATGCAGCCTAGAACCGTGTTGGCTTTTTTGGCAGCTGCTGCACACTGCTGGCTCATATTTAAATGGTTGTCCACTAGGGCTCCTAAGATCCCTCTCACAGTTACTACTATTGAGCAAGGTACCACATATATGGTACCTGTACAAGCCATCAGAAGGATAATTTTTATGAAAAAATGCAAAGTCCTACATGTGGGTAGAAAAAAAATGAAAGACAAGAATATAGGATGTGTAGGGAGGGACACTACGGGGCAATCATATCTACAAAAAGGAGCTGAGTATCTTGGTGAACTCAAACTGAACATGAGCCAACCGAGTGATGCCACTGCAGGAAATGCAAATACAATCTTAGGCTGCACTGAGCAAAAAATATTATCAAGATCAAGGAAATTTTTTTTCTCTCTCTCTGTTCTGCACTTAGAATATTACAACCAATTCTAGGCCCTGCATTTTAGGAAGTACACTGAAAAACTGCAACAGGAGCTCATCTAAGATGCAACAGGCTGGAAATGTAGGAGTAAAGTTAGAAATATTGCTTATGAACATTTAAGCCTGAGTGGCGTAGCAGGCTAATGCCTCCTATTAAGGCAGCATTTAACATCCAGCTGCCTGCAATTACTGCGAGTTCTAATCTCACCAGGCTCAAGGTTGACTTAGCCTTCCATCCTTTCTAAGGTGGGTAAAATGAGGACCCGGTTTGTGGGGGCAATAAGCTGACTTTGTATAAATATACAAAAGTATGAAGGCTATTGCTTAATGCATTGTAAGCCGCCCTGAGTCTCCAGAGAAGGGCGGCATATAAATATATATAAAAAATAAGCATTCTTGGGTCAATCTGTAAACTTAATCCTTAAATTGAATCTTTAAGTGAACAAAAGCTGAAACAGCCTCTAAATGCAGCAAAGTTAAACATGCACCATTCTACAAGCCTGAATGAATACTTACTATGTATGCATAGCCGTTTGATTCAAAATAATAAAATAGGAAATATGGCAGGTTCAGAAGTTTGGTTACATTTCCAGTTGATTCTTTGCTTTTTCTTTTCTTCTTCTTTGCTACTGCATCATTCCTAATAAAATGCCAAAATGTTGGGCCTACAATTTAAAAAATTCACAAGATAACACATACTCTAATGTTCCTAACAATTTCAGGCTATGATTGTTGTTCTGTCTGCTTTCAACAGCCCTCAGTAGCTCTAAATGGCAAGACGAGCATTTGAAAATGTGTAAATTTTACAAAAACAGAGGGATGTCAATTTGAAAACGAACCACTTTTCAATCTAAAGGTTTCCTGCTAGCAGTTTCAACTGGGAGAAACATTAAAAAAAGAAAGAAAAAAGGAAGTGACATGCAACTGTTGAAGTCAAGGCAAGACCTGAAAACCAAGAAAAATCTTTGCTTGAACTGCTCTGATCAGCTCCTGATTTTGCAATTGCAAAACAGTTCGCAGCAAACGGCTTACTGAAAAATTCAGCTGATCCTGAAGTGCAATGTTGCTTACACAGATCCATGGGAGGCTTCATCACTAAAGGCCCTGTTTAAAATATGCAAAAGAAAACCCTGATAAGCCTATTATGTTTTGGAACAAAGTGCTTTGAACTGATGAAACAACCATGCAAGATAAATTTAGAGGGGGGAAAAAGCATGAAGCATCGGAAGAACATTTGCCAATGGTTAAGGAAGGGATGGGTAGGCTAATATATCAACCAGTAACCCAGGAAACATTGCGCAAATTCAAGAAAGAATGAATTCAATTGATATCACCGTATCCAAGAAGCTGATATCAGTGAAGAAACTGAAACTGAAGAGAGGTTGGCTATTTTAGTAAACAATAGAACAAAACATGCTTCCAAATCAACCATAGAAAACTTATAAAGGAATACATTTTTGGAGTGGACTTTATAGTTCCCAGATTTTAGAATAACTGAAGATCTGGGAGGAACTCTTAAACACGGATTACATGCAAGATGACCTAAGAATAGTTGTTAGCTAGAATTGTGCAAGGCGATATAAAAACCAAGAACAGAAAAAGCAGTTAGCTGAGGATTAAAAAATATTTAGAAGTTTCATCATTCTTCCAAAGAAGGTGTAAAAAAGGATTGACTAAAAATCTGTCCTAACTTGCATCCATCACATTGACTGTGTATATTATGAATCGGTCAACAATTGTACATCAAGAATAAATATGTATTTAAATGTACCGAAAAAGACATCTTTAATTTTGCACTGTTGCAAAAAACTGAATTGGTCTTTGTTCACTTAAGAGATTCATGGGAATATACAGTCTGGTCAATTAAGCTGGTGCTTGTAGCTGTCTATTTAGCCCAGAAAAGAGAAGACTTAGGACAGATGAGATGTCTTCAGAAATCAAAAAGGCTGTCATGCAGAAGAGGTAGCAGAATTGTTCAAAGTTGTTCCAGGAGAAAAGATGAGAAATAATTTGCTTAAAGAAGACTATTTTCTCCGGTCATCAGGAAACACATTCCCAATTGTAAGAACTATTTCACAAAGAAAACACATTGCTTTGGGAGGTAGAATCTACTTCATTGGAGTTACTTATATGGTTATCTGTGAGTTATGATGTGGTGCAGCCATGTTGGCTGGGGAATTCTGGGAATCGAAGTTCAAGGCGATCAAACTGGTCAGTCCTAGAGATCAACCCTGACTGTTCTTTAGAAGGCCAGATCCTGAAGATGAAACTCAAAATACTTTGGCCACCTAATGAGAAGGAAGGACTCACTGGAGAAGAGCCTAATGCTGGGAAAGATTGAGGGCAAAAGAAGAGGGGACGACAGAGAACGAGGTGGCTGGATGGAGTCACTGAAGCAGTAGGCGTGAGCTTAAAAGGACTCCAGAGGATGGTAGAGGACAGAAAGGCCTGGAGGAACTTTGTCCATGGGGTTGCGATGGGTCAGAGACGACTTCGCAACTAACAACAACAACAAATCTTAAAGTTACCAAGATTAGTGTAGTGAATTCCTGAATGGAGCAGGAAGTTAGGTTGCAAAATCTCTTCCTACATTATGTATTTCTATGAGATGTTGTACCACAAATATTTCTATATTCCCTCCTCCACCCCCCTTCACCCCGTCATTTATTTATAAGGAGAAATCAAATAGATTTACAATGACAGCATAGGAAAAATACCACAACTGAGTACAACTAACCAATATTCCTCTTAGTTAGGCTGGTGGATTTTTCTCAGCCACCAAATTGCTTTCAAAGAGAACCCAAAAGTCTTTTCTGTATAGACAGTGAAGGTCAGTAAAGGCTCCTATGAATTCTTTGCTGTTTATACCAAAAAGTACAGCACGATCTTTGGCAGGCAGACTCCTGCTAAGTTAGTTATGCATCCTTACAAACTGTAAGGACAATGGAAAGGCGGCGCTCTTGACCCTGCATTAAAGAATGTAAAGCAATATTTCAGTTAAAAGACAATTGAACTGCCAGTTAAATACCTGGATGCAAATTTTGAAGCCCCCCCCCCCCCCAAGAAGATGGGAACTTTTACATGACTCAAGAAATTTCCTGCGAAATCCTAAGGCAAAAGGTCTTCAAACTTGGCAGCTTGAAGACTTGTGGACTTCAACTTCCAGAATTCCCCAGTCAGCCATGCTGGCTCTGTTGTTACACCTTTATTGAAATAGTATTTAGCAGCACAAGAGTTTCTGTTCATATGCTTCATTCTCAAGCAGGCAATTTGGTGTGAGAACGATGCTCAAGCAGCCAAACTCAGTTATAAAGACCATCTCCAGCTAGTTTTCTGGATAGCGTAGACTAGACTCATCATCAACCCTGCCCATGTAGCAAAAATGGGAAGGATACAGGATGGGGAAAGACAACTTTAGGTCCAGGTAGCAGATGACAAAGGTGCTGATCTAAATAATGGAAGGTTAGTCCCAATAAAAGCAGAATTAAGTTCTTTGACAAGTTGACTTGTTCTAGGTCAACATTTTATATTTCTCAACACGTCACACAAGAAAAATACTTCTTCTCTATTAATGCTTGGGTAGCACAGAGGGAATATTTGGATGAATAATATGAGTGGAATTCTTCTACATAAACTTGTAGAAACTATCATAGTGAAACCTTTAAAAGTAAATGTCAGGTCTTTTGCATTGGGCCTTCAGGCCTGCCACATTTCCTACTGTGGGAAACTGGGAGGGGGGATTGTATGGAGCCCAGGTAATATATAGTCATAACATTCTTTTCTCAGGGAGTCAAGGACATCTAGCCCTGCACCTAGAGGGGTGTGGCTGAGAGGCATCTCCAGTTGGGACGGTGCTTTGATTGGACCATGTGATGGATTTGTGGGTGCTGGGCAGCGACTTGGGACTTTCTGTTGGGTGGGGAAAACCTGGAAGCTTTCAAATTCAGGTTTTCCCAGATGTGCCAATATGACATCTCTAATAAAATGGGGGCAATAAGCTGACTTTGTATAAATATACAAAAGTATGAAGGCTATTGCTTAACACATTGTAAGCCGCCCTGAGTCTCTGGAGAAGGGCGGCATATAAATCAAATTTAAAAAAGGGGGGAACTTCGAGGAACTTCAAGCCTCGGAGTCTTCTTTCGTTGCGGGTGTTACCTGGAACCCTGACAGTAAACAGAAATTCAGCAGCTCACTTCCACTTTTTTTTTTTCAAGGAGAGAATCTCATCACTAACATTCAGCAAAGAAGTTACTGATTTACTATTTGAGAGCAGGCATACAATCCTAATGTTGAGCCGAAGCACCCTAATGCCAATGTTGCCTAATACTTTGCTGAAGGTCTTTAAAAAAAAATAAATCAAAATTTTTGCAAATGATGTAGTGCAGTTCTACGGTTGGCATTTCCCAACCTTATAAAACACCGAATTGCAGTCAAAATGCGCTGCATTTTGTACCTGCTTCAAACGTCTCCTTTGCTAACCATAAATTCAGCACCAACATTTCTTAACAAGGCTGGGTTCCAATCTTGTTGGGAGTTTCCTTTAGTAAAATCTTGAGAGCCAAGCATTTTTCAGTGACGTTTTTCAACAATTCTCAAGAAGGAGTAATGGATCATCAACTCAATCATAAGAAACCAAGAGTGTGGGTTTTTCTGCAGTTAAATAATACATGATTACAAGGAAAAGAACAATAAGTCAATTTAATTCCTTTACGTACTTCATTACTGCAGACTGTAGAGGCAGAATTCACCAGGAAGTATATGCTGTTTGATAGTGAGTGAGTGTATTGGTTAGTTATGTACAATTTATGTACAATTTTTCTCTCCCCTTCCAAGCATACCATGAAATACACAAAAATGTCTATTTACTCACAGCAACTTAACTTATTACTGGGTACAGAATCCAGTGATGAAATATAAAATATTAAAAGTACTATACAAAATCTTTGGGGAAAAATCTGTTAATTTAGGAGGAAATAATATTGGTTAAATCTTACTTGAATCCGTTATATTTTGAACATTTAAAAACCTGAGAGTAATTTGAAATCTTTGTCAGAAAGGTTTCCTCCCTCCGCCACAGATCAATTAAAATGCTTATAATAAAGAACAGAAAAAGTGCCATATTTCAGAGTTATAGCATATAAGCTATTCAATGCTGCAATTTTCAGCACATTATTTATGCTTTGTTTATGGCGACTGACAGCACATATTACAATGGAGTTCAGATAATGGAATTGATATCTTGGATTAAAAAAAAAAAGCTAAATCTTGTCATTATTTTAAATCAAAAGCATGCTTATTCCACCACTACACTATTGCGGGGGGAAAGTGGGAATAAATTAATTTCTTCAGGCCTGCAGGAAACGCATTCGCAAAAAGATTTTTATGTGCATACTTATGCAAGCACGAAGACAACACCTACAAAACATGCTATTCTAAACAAATATGTCTAGCAGAATAAATGTAGTTCATTACCTCTGCAAACCTTTGAAAGGCAACTGTTCTATTAATCAGCTTCAGGCTGCTGCTTTCCTAGGCTATCCCCACACCCTCCTCAGTAAATGCATAGTTGATTTGTTTAGTTTATCCAGAACAGCACTGCCTTGATCCAGCATTAATAGAATAAGGCTGATTTATGTGGCTTTTGTGTCACTGCCAGTAAGAATGCTCAATGTATCTTAATAAAGAAAGAGAAAGCACACAGAATTGAATGTCCCTCCGCATACAATATTACATTTTCTCTGTATGCATTTACTTGATTTTCTTTATGCTGCTATATTCCCAAGACTCCTGGCAGTTTACAACAGAAAGACACATACTCACATGGTATAACGTATAACTACAATGAATATTACATCATCATGAGCAAGATGACACTACAGAGAACGGGGGATAGGACCCCACTGACAAAAGCTAAACATCGAATCCACATGAAACGATCCATTTTAGGCACTTTTCTCAATATTGGAAAGGAAGACAACTTATGGAATTTGGGAGAGGGAAGACACTATCCCAAAGGATAATGTTGTGGCCTGTCAGCAGTTGGCTCCTTCAGCAACTGAATCAGAGGAGAAGGAGGCGTCGGAGTCAGCATCAAGGCAACCTGAGAGCTCTGAGGGGAAGAGAAAATGGAACTGGTAAAGAGAATGACTGAGGCGGAGCCTGGGTCCTCCGTCAGCCCTCAGCTGGAGAGTCAACAGCCCCCAGGTCTGGACGTGGCTGATGAAGAAGAGGAGGAACAGCTGGGTCCAGTGCCTGATGCGCAGATGCACTGAAGGCAGAGGAGAGGAAAGCAGTGGAAATCTGTGGGCCGATCCTTGGGATGGAAGAGCCACCGCTAGTGAAGCCCCACCCTAGCTCTGGGGATAAAAGGCAGGGGGCAGAGATGAATAGATGTGGCAGATAACTATTCATCTCCATGACGGACAGACGTGTTAGCCTGCGGTGAGAGAGGAACTTTTTGCCAGGGCTGCTGGCACTCCTAATAAAGGAATCATTGATTTAACTTCAGAAGGTTCGTTGTGTTTGGGGAGCTGGGTCAGAATAGATAATCAATGTGTTCTCCTCAAATATCATCATCAGAAGGTAGCTTCAGCTTCCAAAGAAAATAAGTTATCACTCCAAGTGTGTCTTTTCATGTAACAAGCAATTCAAAACCGAAGCCACTGGTTGTGATGAATCTAATCCAGGGATGGGAAACTTAGGTGTGTCAAAGGTGATACACCACGTTGTAGGTGACACATGGGTATTCCACAATGCCCAACAAATATTCACATTCCCCAACACCTAACAACCGTTCTTGAAAGCACGCCCCATTGTGCTTTTTGGAGAAGCTGCAGAGGTCACTCAAAGAATGTGCTGTGCTGTTGCGTGGCCTGTGGACCTTCTAGAGATGGAAAGAAAGGACTCCCATACGGCCTTCAGAGCATCCAGAAATGGTCCAAGAATGAGATGTGCTTTCACGTGGTTTTCTGAGGCTGCATTGGCCACATAGGAGCATTTTCTGAAGCTGCTTCAAAAACAAAGGCCTCATGAGACTCAGAGTTGCCTCAGGTAGACCGTAAGGGCTTGTCAACAGAAAGAGAACACCGCCATAAGGTAAGTGACAGGTGGCAGATTCTGGGGATCACACACAATTGGACTATTTTTTTTAAAGTAAATATGCAAAGAATAGTTTCTCTTTTGTTCGGGGGGTGGGGGGGAGATGTGATACGCCAGCAGATTCAAGTTAGGCATTTGTCCAATTTTTAACATGCCAAACCTACAAGGTTTGCCGTTTCTGATCTAATTGTTCCACTTCTATATTTAATAAACTGAATCAGATGGTGCTTCGAAACAGTGCTGAAATTCAAAATTTTTTACTATCGGTTCTGTGGGTGTGGCTTGGTGGGCGTGGCGTGCATGGCAGGGGAAGGATACTGCAAAATCCCCATTCCCTCCCCACTCCTGGGGGAAGGATATTGCAGAATCTCCATTCCCACCCCACTCTGGGGCCAGCCAGAGGTGGTATATGCCGGGACTCCGAACTACTCAAAATTTCCGCTACCAGTTCTCCAGAACCTGTCAGAACCTGCTGGATTTCGCCCCTGCTTCAAAGTCCTGAGAAAGCTCTTTGATCAAAACAAATTGCAAATATGTGCGCACCATAAAAGGAGTGGTTTCTTGAAACACATTCATTTCATTACAGCTAGTCCTTGACTTACAACGGTTCATTTAGTGACCGTTCAAAGATACAACAGCACTGAAAAAATATGACTTATGAACAGTTTTCACAATTACGACCGATGCAGCATCCCCATGATCATGTGATCAAAATTCAGATGCTTGGCAACTGGCTCATATTGATGACCTTTGCTGTGTCCCAGGGTCATGTGATTAGCCTTCACATGAAATGGGGAAAGTCAAGTCAATGGGGAAAACCAGATTCACTTAACAGCAGGGTTACTAACTTATCGATTGCAGTGATTCATTTAACAACTGTGGCAAGAAAGATCGTAAAATGGGGCAAAACTCAATAAATGTCTCACTTAACAACATAAATTTTGGGCTCAATTGTGGTCATAAGTCGAGGACTACCGGTATTGCCGTCTCTATCCTTAAATGTTAATTACACGTGGGGTACCAACGGATGAAACTAAGACACTGATTGGATCCAGAGCACTTCATAGAGACCAACTGATTCAATTAAATCTTACTGATTTCAATGAATCTATTCTGAGCATGGCTAAATCTACATCCTTTTTTTTTTGGCTTATTTTTTAAAGAAAAAAACCCCCTCCAGTTTATGGAAGATGTAATTGAGATTGGAGAACTCATTTCTTATTCCAGGCTTCTCTTTCTTTTCCCTTATTCTCGCTCTCTCTTCCAGATACAGAAAGATAGATTTGGTACAGTGATTTGGCAATTTTCTTTTCATCTAGAAATAAATTAGCCGTGCATCATTATATTAGAAAGGTAGAGATGTCCCTCAGCTGAGCTTGAGTTGTAATTACATGAACACAATCAAATTTTCTTGGCAACAATAAAAAAGTTGCATATTGCATTTTTTAAAAAAAGGTTTCTTCAACTTCCTAATAGTACATTAATTCCCCGTGATTCTCCATCCGTCAATCGAGCCTGATCTGGTTTAGTCAAAGCTGCTGAGACGTTTTTCATAGTAGATGTACAAAAACAATCATAAGAGGGAGGAAACATGTTAAAGGTATGTATCTTAAGCACTTGCATTGTTTGACCCTTTTCAACTGTTTCACTTAAGTTATGGCAAGAATATTTGATGTGGCACATGCTGAAAAGTGTTCTTGAAATTAGTTGGATGTAGGACAGGAAGAAAGGGAAGGGAAATAAGAGTAGGAGAGAAGATCAGAAGGGAGGAAGAAGGAATGTGTGGGGGAAAGGAAAGGGAAGGAGAGAAGGGGAAGGAAAGGAGGAAAGAAGAAAGTAGAAGAGGACAGAAGAAGGGAGGGAAGGGAAAGAATGGAGAAGGAGAAGAAGGATTGTTGTAAAATAAGGGAGATGGAATGGTAGAAGAGCAACCCCGAAGATACCTAAATTGTTTAACAAACTAATATGAAAGTCAAAAGAGAATATGTATGATTAACAATAGATAAGAGACTGTACACTTAAGACATGTTTATGAAAAATAAAAATAAAAAACTTTTTCCAAAAAAAAAAAAGAAATTTGTTATATGTCACACAATAAATTATTTAAATAATTTAGAAAGTCAGGATGATCGGCTCAGATTTGGTCATAAAATATCACAAAAACCTAAGAAACAGAGATGATTGAACAGAAAAAAATGGACTAAAATAAAAAGCAGAGGACATCAAATATACCATAAAACACCAGCACTGTTAATTTGTTGGGCCTTTTAATCTGTAAATGTCTGTCATATTAAATGAGAGCTGATTTCTGTATGGGTGATGTATTAAATAGAATTAAGTACGAGTACCTGAAATGATTCATTAGGATATATCAAGGATATATAAAGTATGTCCATATATTGTTCTTGTTGTTGTTAGTTGCGAAGTCGTGTCCAACCCATCACGACCCCATGGACAACGTTCCTCCAGGCTTTCCTGTCCTCTACCATCCTCTGGAGTCCATTTAAGTTCACACCTATTGCTTTGGTGACTCCATCCAGCCACCTCGTTCTCTCCCGTCCCCCTTCTTCTTTTGCCCTCAATCTTTCCCAGCATTAGGCACTTCTCCAGTGAGTCCTTCCTTCTCATTAGGTGGCCAAAGTATTTGAGTGTCCATATATACCAAGGATATACTAAAAATGTGTTCATATAAAGTAGACAATAAAGGAGAACATGAACTATCTATTTGTAATACCAACACACCTGGGCATAATCTGACCATATATGGAATTTTCTTGAATTTCCCTTCCATGATTGATTAAGAAGGATATTAACCTGGGCTAATATTAATGCCATTCTGAATTTAGGATTTATAGTATTGGGCTTGATTTTTCCAAAAAGACCCATTTGCAAACATATTTCTCAGAAGGGTGTTGTTGTGGCTCAGTGGTTAAGATGCTGGGCTTGCTGGCTGGAAAGCTGACAGGTTCGAGACCTGAATATCACATGATGGGGTGAGCTCCCATTATTTATCCCTGCCAACCTGGCAATTCGAAAGCATGCAAGTGTGAGTAGATAAATAGGTACCACTACGGTGGGAAGGTAACAGCACTGTTGTTGATGTCATGCTAGCTATACAACCACAGAAATGTATTCAGACAGCATTGGCTCAATGGCCTTGAAACAGAGATGAGCATCGTACTCTGTAGTCAGCAAGGACTAGCAGAGTAAAATTCGCATGGACTCCTTAAATGTTTATATCTCAGAAGGAGAAGCTTGCTTGTTTTTGCCTTTGATGAACTTTAGAATATATTGATGGCTGTTCCACTAAGCACTGAATGGATTTCTGTTTCATCATTTTCTGCAGCTTGAGGGGGAAAAACACACACATTGATTCGAAGGCATAGATTCACATAAAGACAGGTCACCTGAATCATCCTGACAAAATAATTTAATCAGTTGTTTTTGTTATTTTACTATCAAGGCTGGAGAGGGGTATACTTGTGGATTTCCCCCCCACCTTGTATGCATCTTGAATTGGATTACTCTGCTTTAAACAACCTGGTTCTCAAGCCTAGGGCAGTAGTAGTCTTTTATCACTTGAAATTCCTTGTCCTATGTGCCCTTTTTTCTAAATGATGCACACAACAGGCCAGAACAATAAGATGTGGTGTCATAAAATGATTCTGAATTTCTTGTTAACTTCAACCCAAGCAAGTAATAGGTATATAAATGTCAGCCTGGCATCTTATAAAAGGAGCACCAGCTCAGTTTTACTGTCTGCGAAGTATTTCAGTAACAACCTACTGTTATCAGAGTAGTTTAACTTTGGTCTGATGCCACAAGTAATGAATTTTCACTGCTGCTTATTCAAGATTATTCAAATTTTTATGTGTGTGTTGTTGTTGTTGTTGAGTTGTTAAGTTGTGTCCGACTCTTCGCAACGCCATGGATCATAGCACACTAAACTCCCCTGTTCTCCACTGTCTCCTGGAATTTGATCAGATTCATGTTCATTGCATAGATAACACTAGTATCTATCCATCTCATTTTCACCCATCCCCTTTTCCTTTTGCCTTCCATCTTTTTTCCCAACATCAGGGTCCTTTCCAAGGTGTCCCTCTTCTTATTTGGTGGACAAAGTATTTGAGGATCAGCTTCAGTATCTGTCTTTCCAAAGAACACTTGGGGTTGATTTCCTTTAAGGATCGACTGATTTGATCTCCTTGCAGTCCAAGGGACTCTCAAGAGTCTTCCCCAACACTACAATTCGAAAGCAATAATACAGAAACGTTATATTGAGCATCCAATATTACCTAAATTACACTTTTCAAAGTATTGTCAAGCTTACAAGAAGAGCTTAATTATGTTTCATGTGTCAAGCCAGAGTCATGAACTTTATTTAACATTCAAAATGATTGATGCTCACTTTTTGCTTTATTGCTTTTTGAAATTTGAAAATGAACTTCAGGTTCTTTTACTTGTATTTATTTCTTAGTTAATTTTGGTCTTTCATTTTAAGGTATCTCAGGTAAAATAACGGTAAATAATAACACCTAACAACATTGGATCTGCCTAACACTGTGCTCATACATCACAACATCCTAATTTTTGACAAAAAACTTGAGGTGTATGAAGGTGACCATCAGCTAAAGTGCTGGAAGCTGTGATTTCACTTTGTTTTGTATACAAGAACAATGCTCAAGACCAAGCCTTAAGAACAAATGCATAAAGAATTGAGAAAACAGCAAAAGATGTCAAGAGCCACCTCTGTCAAGTTGAAGAAACAGTAGATCACCTAATTAGCTGCCGCAAAAAAATTGCACAGAGTGACTACAAGCAACAGCATAACAAAGTAACAACAATGGTGCATTGGAAAATCTGCAAGAAATACCATTTGCCTGCAATCGAAAACTGGTGGAACCATAAAAGTAAGTAATATAAAATGAAGATGCTAAAGTGCGCTGGGACATCAGAATTCAAACCAACCAACACTGCCCACGCTGGGGTGGGTTGATACAGGTTCACCCCAGTTCGGTCGAACTGGTAGCGGTGGTGGCGGGACGCTCCACCCACCTGCCCAGACATCATCAAAAATGCTCTGCGCATGCACAGAAGTGCCGCACGCTCCCAATAATGAACCAGTAGTGCCGGGATTTGAATTCCACTACTGGTCCCACATAATATTCAGACTTAAACCACTGTCAGTAAGAAACACAAAGAAGTCTAGATAGTGAATGTGGCAATATCTGGAGACAGAATAGAAGAGAAAGAAATGGAGAAAAAAATAATACAAAGCAAATAGCAATAGAACCAGTGGTGGGTTCCTTCCGGTTCGGCCCGGTTCTCCCGAGCCGGTAGCAGTGACGATATGACGTCACCAAACCGGTTCTGCCCCCCCCGCGCCCCCCCTGCATTAGTCTTACCTTTTATTTGGCCCCACCCCAATCTATTGCTGCCTCCTGAGTCCCAGCTGATGGCTACAGGGAAAAACCTGTTTAAACTCTTGCCGTGGGACTTCAAAGGGCCGCCTTACAGCTGATCAGTGTTAAAAGAAAACAAATGAGTAGACCGGTGCCTGCAAAAATAATGTCACATGACCATCAAGCCACGCCCACAAAATAAGCCACGCCCACAGAACCAGTAGTAAAAAAATTTAGAACCCACCCCTGAATAGAATCACCGTGGCAGAAGAAAGCAAAGTTAGTACCAATAGTAATAGACTCTTTGGGGGCATTCCCAAAGCAACTGGAGCCCCATTGGACTACCATCTGCATTGACAAAATCACTATTGGTCAATTGCAATTACATCCTGCAACAATACCTTTAACACCAGCAAATATCCACATCTTCCTATCCCATATTCTTGCGAAGGGCTCAATAGGTGGATAAAATTATCAAAGCCCGTCTGAACATCTGGCTGAATATGTGACTAATACTAATAAAGCTCCCATCCTACGACAATATCTGTAACACCGTCGAACATCCGGATTTGCCTATCCCAGGTCCTTGGTAAGGACTCTATAGGGGGACAAAAATGCCAAACTCGGTCTGAACATCTGGCTGGCTGTGCGATGGTTAATCATCATCATCATCATCATCACAAACTCATTACAAAGCTAGACACGACCAAGCTGCTAAATTAATCCACTGGTCATTATGTAAAAAATACGACTTGCCTGTATCCAAAAAGTTATGGGAACATAAAGTGGAAAAAGTTATAGAAAATGAGAAGGTGAAGATCTTGTGGGACTTTCAAATACAGATGGATCGTCATTTGGAACACAACACGCCAGATTTCACAATTGTCGAAAACCGAAACGTACAATTTATTGACATCACGGTACTAGGAGATGCCAGAGTCAAAGAAAAAGAACTGAAAAAAATCGTGAAATATCGTGACCTGGCCATCGAAACTATGTGATTATGGATGAAACATGTAACAGTGATACCCATTGTGATCTGGGCACTTGGTACCATGTCCTAGAATTTTATAAGACATATCAACAAATTGCAGCTTCCTGCAATAACACCAGTGGAACTACCAAAAACTGCGCTACTTGGAACATTGTACATCTTAAGAAGGTACTTGGTTGATACCTAGGAGGCTGGCATCAACCATTAGCACCAGTCAATGGTATTTGTGATGCATTTTTGAATGTTCAATTGACCAAGTTTCATGTTTAATGAATAAAGTATATAGTAATAATACCATAGCTTATTTATGTAGTTGGCATTCCAATGTATTTTTAGAACAGCACTGAGATTTTATAAATATAATTTATTAATAATTATAGGATAAAACATAGAAGTGAAGGAAGAAAAACCAAAAACACACATATACCGCTTTAAAATGCCGTTTGAAACAAAAATATCACTTTGATGAAGTGTTGCTCCAATTAACGCATTTATATCCCTATCAAACATCCATATTGCTTTTACAAACAGTGACATCTGTGAACATTTATTAACAATTTAAATACAAGCTTTTCTTGAAATGATAGGGACCAACTAAGAATCAGTCATTCAGATTTTTTTTTCTTAAAAAAAAAGCATATTCATTTTCAGGTGATTTGATTTTGTGCATAAAGGGAAAAAAATAAAGTGATTTTTCTCGTTACCAACAGTGGAAGACAGAGAAAGTACCATGTTCAGTTTTAAAACACAGACTGAAACAAAACAACAAAACAAAACAAAACCCATCCTCTCGACTGTTTTCGTTAAATTCTGTTCTACACAATCTACATAAACTACATAATCTGCAGTTGCAGAAACAGAAGGGAGTCAACCATATATGGGGATAGCTGGCAGACCCCCCATATCTGTGTCAGATAAAAAAAAAATCACAGTGCTTATTGCTTGTTACCATGGATACCATGAAGAAACTGCTGTCCATTATTACTATCACTAGAGAAAGACAACATAGTTTTCTGGAACAAGTCCTGTTTTGCCTTCATATGTCGCAGTTAGCCATCCGGGTTCCACAGATGGATATACTGTTAAGAAAGAAGGACAATGTATGACTTATATTGATTATGGTCTTCTCTCAGACACAGTTTAATGTTTAACATAAATAATAATAATATTTGCACATCTATACACACGCTCATGGTGTAGTGGCCTAGAGGTGGAGCTCCTGCCTCACAATCAGGAAGCTGTGAGTTCGATCCTAGATAGAGGGAGATATTTCTCTCTCTGGGCACACTGAGAATATATCTGCTGAAAAAAACTCTGCATTGGCACCAGGAAGGGCATCCGGCCAGTAAACACTCAGCTCCACTCAGTTGCCCAGACTCCACCCAGCAAGGGATTATAGGGTTGTTAAAAGAGGATGATGAAAAACACACACACACACGTTCATATTCACATTATCACTCACCCTTGAAAAAGTAATATGATGAAGAATAATTGTGTTGCAATAATGAACATACAAGCAGCCTTACAGCTCTTTTAAGATGAATGGAGGTGCTAGAGCCGTGATGGCGAACCTATGGCACGGGTGCCACAGGTGGCACGCGGAGCCATATTGGTGGGCACGGGAGTGTTTCCCTAGCTCAGCTCCAGCGTGCATGTGCGCACCAGCCAACTGATTTTCAGGCCTTCCGGTCCCACTGGAAGTCGGGAAACTGGCTGTTTCCGGCCTCCAGGGAGATGGGGAAGACTGTTTTTGCCCTCCCCAGTCTCCTAGAAAGCCTCTGGAGCCTGGGGAGGGGGGGAAACGGGCCTACCGGGCCCACCATGCCACTGCGTGCCAAAAGCAGGGGGAAGTGTGGAGGGGTTACGTGCGCATGTGCGGAAGGGCGGGCGCATTGAATTATGGACATGGGCACAGGCACCCGTGACCCCCCACGCTCCCCCCACTTTTGGCACGCGACGGCAAAAAGGTTAGCCATCACTGTGCTAGAGTTAGTAATGTTATTGCTACAAAGACAATAAAAGCTAATTTGCATCTTACCATTGGAAAATACTGCCCCCTGCGGGAAGCTCAGTTCATGACTGTGTTCAGCCTTACAGGAATACATGGCCTTGGCTTGCCTTGAAAACAGTAACAACAAACAAACATTGTAGACTAAAAAGAAAAAGATCTATGAATAGATGAGCACTCCAGTAGAACGAAATGTTGGAACTGCAATATGGGAAATACACCCGTAAATGAAATGTTTCAAACCAACAGGCCCTTTTGCAGTTAACTAAAGTAAGGCACTCTCTAAAATGTGGTGGGACTGACCTACCAAATGTTGGTCAGTGACAAGACTATTGGCAGGATCCAGCTGCGCAGAGTTGCCCTGAGGTAATATGGGTGGCCAATCAATTATGAATAAAAAATCTAGTTACAAGTAGTCCTTGACTTATGAGCCTGCCCGTTATGGTCCTACATTGTGACACTTGTAAGAGGGTTACTGATGCGATCGACTTAATTTTGAGATTTTTTTTTGTGGTGGCCATGGACATTAAGTGAATGTTATGATGGTTAAGCAAACTCATTGCTTAACATACCTCAGTATGGTATGTTTTTGCACCAAATCAGTAGTAAATGGTGTTTTTAAGCAAAAATGTCATTCAACGTGGTCACATCATCTGGGACCCTGCAAACAGGTGTAAATGTGGGCTAGTTGCTGAGCACCCAAAATGTGATTGTGCGACCATGGGGGGAACAACTGGAACTTTAGAACCAGGTCATAAGTATCTTTTGGGTGGATCCATCATAACTTTGAATGGTCACTAAGTGACCGGTTGTAAGTCAAATACTACCTGTATGTAGTATTTTGGTTAAAACCATCTGGTGGATACTAGTCTGCTTCAATGCACAAAGTGTAGTGTTGTGGTAATCAAGTAACAGACCCAAGGCAATCAAAATTTTGAGGAAACTCCAAGCCTCAGAGTTTTGACTGCCTTGGGTCTGTTACTTGGAACCCTGACACTATTAAGCTTTACTTGAGGTGGGACTAAACTCCTTCAAATACCACATTCTTTTTCATAAATAGATCCTGTGTTTTAATAATTCTGAAGAAACTCTTGTTTTATTCCCAATGCTACCCAAAAGTATTTGTTGGGGATTGGGTCTTCTTGGTGATTTCTCTCTAGATCTCTAAAGATTAGGCTTTCTTTCTTTTTGATAACCTTCCCACTACCATGCAAAAACAGTTTATTTAGTTAGGCCTTTGTTATTTACTGAGAGCAACATCCTTTGCTGGAAATGTGCTATACACTTTCTAATAAACAAACCTGTTACATATGGATAACACTAAATACATGTCTGATATATATAAAGTCTCTCTCTCTCTCACACACACAAACGTATGTATGTATGTATGCATGTATGAATGTATGATCTCCTTATCAAGTTTCAATGTGCTTTTAAATGTAAATTAAGTGTAAGACAAAGTTCATTCTTAACCGACAAGAAATAATAAATGTTACATCCTAACTAATTCTATCACTTGATTAATAATTAATTAAAATTATTTGGTTAATTAATTAGGTTAGAATTAGCCTAGTTTCAAATTTATTAGAATTATCTGTGTCCCATCTTTAGGATTCTGAGGGGAAAATAAACCCCTCAGAAACACTTAAGTCAATAAACAAAAAATTGTAATTTGTTTTAGAGAGGAATCTCTATAGCCCATATTTTCTGGAAGGCTCAGAAGCATCAGTTCTAATAAGGAGTTACTTCTTATCTCTAGCAATCCCAGCTATTAATTCCTAGAATTTCACTTTGAAAACAAGTTATCTTGTTCACTAAAGTCAGGGAGGAAAATGCTACTGAATTTGCAAATGGTGGTCAGAAACTTTGAGAATCATCCCAAAGGTGCTTTCTGGTTTTTCTTTGAAGATGTTTCTCTTCTCATCCTTCTCTTCAGCTCAGAGCTGAAGAAGCTTCTTGAATGAGAAGCGAAACATCTTCAAGGAAAAAACCAGAAAGTCCGGTTGCCTCTTGAAAAAACACCTTTGGGGACAACCATGACCTGGATGACTGAGAATCTCCTTAGACACTTAAAATTGGGTGTTCATCTTGAAATAAGCTTAGATTCCCCCCCCCCCCAACTCTTAATAGTCTTTTACTGCAAGATAATAACGTAAGGGTTGATTTTCTTCCAGCATTAGGTAGTATCTGCATTTCAAAAGAAGTTGTAACTTAGAAGTAAAATATGACTTAATATTCAAAAGGATGCCTATTATTATAGTTAAGACCTACCTAGCCTGTTTCGCTGAGCAACCACTTTCAAACAGCTGGGCTCTTGCTGCTACCCTAAAATATAAGGAATACTTCCATGATTACCAAAAGTTTCCAATTTCTTTCCAATGCAAGAAATTCAAGCACAGTCAAAATGTGAACGAACTTACACAGACCCTGGTCTCTGGTAGCCATTACTCGATGCTGTATCCAATCGTAATCTTCTGCACATTTTTGGAGGCAGATCTGGATTTTCTAGCATCTTTGGTACTTCCTTGGCGTCCAAGGAAGCTAAACTTTGCAAGGAACTTCTGCAGCTTTTGTTACCTAAACAAAGTATTACATGAAATTAACTTGAACGTCTCCTAATTCGGTGTTCAATACAGGTAATCCTTGGTTTATGACCCCAAAGTTTCTGTTTGCTAAGTAAGGCAGTTGTTAAATGCATTTTACCCCATGTTACGACTTTTCTTGTCACAGTTGTTAAGTGAATCACTGCAATTGTTAAGTTAGTAACATGGTTGTTAAGTGAATCTGGCTTCCCTACTGCAAAAAGTGATCGTATGACCTTTGGACACTGCAATCGTCATAAATACATGCCAGTTGCCAAGCGTCCAAATTTTGATCACATGACAATGGGGATGTTACAATGGTTGTAAGTGTGAAAAATGATAATAAAATAATAAAGGTTGGAGATAGATGGATGGATGGATAGATAGAAAGATAGATAGATAGATAGGTAACTTGTTGACTTTTTGGATGACTCTTCTATTCTCATTATTTCCCTGAAAGACCATGATGTGTGAATAATAATTTAAGGCGAAGGTAAAGTTATAGTGGTGTGTTAACCAATTCTCTAGCCTATTACTCAGTTCCAAATATTTGCTAGGTTATATCCTATTATATACTTTTATGGCTTTCCACAATCCTTATTGTGAATGCAAAATAGGCCTGACAGCAATTTTTTTTCTAGTCATATATATTTGAAATTAGCAGTAAGAGCACATTTATTGTAAACATGGTAAAACAACCAACTTTATTGGAATTCACTATCCTTAAAATGTTGTGTAATGATTAAACAAATTGATATTTGTCAACAAAGGGAAGAGATTTACTACCATAATAAAAAAAATGAGATTAAAATGTTTGCACAAGAAAAGGGAATACCAATATTTCTGAAGTGTGTTACTTTAAATTTGGTAGGGACTCATAACTTGAAAAGGAATTAAAGGACTCTAGGTTTAGACTTCCCATTTTCTCTTACGTAATTAAAACATTCTTTTATCATCTAATCTATTTTCTCTCTAAAAATGTATAGAAATTGCAGTGTTTTTTACATCATTGGCACAATAATCCTGTCGTTTTAACATCATCTCAGCAACAACCTCTTGTGGATACCTGTTTTGGGTTATTTAAGCTTTTATATGGCTGTCCCATTCATACCATGTAACTCTGGGGGTGGGGATTATACAAAAATAAATGAAAGAAAAACTACAACCACTAGTAAGAAACAACATTAAAACTTAATAAAATAAAATGGCAACCAGAATTGAAATCTTACATACCTTGTCATTAATTTCTCTAAAGATTTTTGAAATATCTCCCAAATACTAAATTGGCAAACACTGCGTTGTTTTAGCTTTTAATAAAAATCCTTTCTGTTTCAAATAAGGGTGGTCATCCCAGTTAATAAAAACTCAATATTACATGTCTTATTGCCTTTAAGCATAGGTAAAGGTAAAGGATATATTTGCATATATGTGCTAGTCATTCCCGACTCTAGGGGGCGGTACTCATCTCTGTTTCAAAGCCAAAAAGCCAGCGCTGTCTGAAGACGTCTCCGTGGTCATGTGGCCAGCATGACTAAACGCCAAAGGTGTACGGAGCACTGTTACCTTCCCACCAAAGGTGGTCCCTATTTTTCTACTTGCATTTTTTACGTGCTTTCGAACTGCTAGGTTGGCAGAAGCTGGGACAAGTAACGGGAGCTCACCCTGTTACGCGGCACTAGGGATTCAAACTGCTGAACTGCCGACCTTTCAATCAACAAGCTCAGCCACTGAGCCAGGTCCCTGCCTTTAAGCATAGCCAGCAACTATTCCCAATTTTATGCTCATTCATTCATTCATTAAATTTATATGCCATCCAGCTTGTTGACCAAGGTACCGATATTATGTAAATATTTCTCGGTTCGCAATATGTGAAAATAGATACGCACAAACAATTAATTAACTTATTGACAGTAAAGCAATGGGTATATTCAAAGATTACCTTCTGCAGAAGGGATTGACCTTAAAGACAAAACTGATGATCTCTTCATTCCAGAGAGACTGTACAATCCTCTTTTTGTTGGGTCTCCTGGGGAAGTCACATTGTCCGGTCCAGTAACAGATGTGACACTTTGACAGTCAGATTCCACATCGGTTTTTGCTGCGTCCTCCTTTGAGGAGGATTCAGGACTTGTGGTCCAAAGGCCTGAATTTTTAGGTCCATTGGAAGATGGTGATGATGACGCAATCCATGGAACCACCCCTGTTTTTTCCCTGGATTGAGAAGACGCAGGTTTCGTAGTGCTGTTCTGTTCTGAAGAGTGAGAGGACAGTGATTCTATGCTGCCCATAGGAGTGCTGTCTGGGCTGCTACTGTATGAATCACCTGGAAGGTGGAAAAGTTAAGAGAAAGGGATGAAAACAATAAATGATATTTGTCAAGTTTAGATTTGAACTTTTAGATACCAACGTTAAATTCGGCCGTTACCGGAAAATCCCGTATGACGAAAGAATATGTATATGTGGGGCAAACGTCGTGGAGGATACGGCGCATATAATATTTGAATGTAGGTTGTATGAGGAAGTAAGAAAACAACATCTGTCCCCAATTATAAATAAATTTGCCCACTGGAACGTAAGGCATAAATTAACATTTTTATTGAAGGCAGACTCTCCTCCCCTGGTAAGGACTATCACTCGCTATCTTAAAAGGATGAAAGCAATATGAGCCAGTTACATCGAAAAGAATTTTATTGACTGTAAGAAAGATGAGCTGAGTTAGGGAGGAGCTAGCTTATTTGCGTTATCTAGTTTCGGAAATTTAGTTATTGAACTTCGATATTGTTAAATTTTAATGTCATATATCATATATTTTTAGACTTATATCTGTAATTGTTTGTTTTATCTTTTTCTTTTTTTGAAAAGGCCTTCGGGCTATTCAATAAAATATATATATATATAATTTTATTCTCTTTTCGTAGGTTTTTATGTGTATTTTTGTTTCATCCAGGTTTTTCCTACGTAAATCAAGATCTTTATACAGCCATAGTTCAATGAAATCTCATTCACAAGTCAGAAATAGCTATCTTAGTCTCCCTTAAATCCCACAACAGACAGCAAAATGCTGCTTTGATATCTGATAAAGCCCAAAAAATCTAGTGAATGAGATTTCACTGAACTATGGCTATATAAAGATCTACGTAGGAAAAACCTGGATGAAACAAAAATACATACATACATACATACACACACACACACACACACACACACATACAATAAATGGCATTTCTCAAGTTTAGCCAGCACTTAGACTGGTAATGAAATGTCAGCTCAGAGAGCATCAAGGACCCCACATTTCTCAAATTTTTTTGCTTTCCTCTGGGAGGAAAACAGCGTTAACAGTTATTGATGAATATGCACAGAAATACAAGATGATCCAAATTGACTTTAACCTTTACCAGAACCATATTTACTTTATGATTCTGCACAAGGGTAGGAAAGCCCATACAGATGAATGATGGCCCAAGAATGTATTAATATGAACATCTTGAGTGTGACTATATAAGAAAATGGCTTATGGCTATACCAGGGATGTTAAACTCAAGGCTCGGGGGCAGGATACGGCCCACAGGATGCTTACATCTGGCCCACAGAGCTGCCCCTTGAATCAGGTTGAGTCAGAAGAGGGAGAAAGAAAAATTCTCTTTGTGTACGATGAAGACAGCGAATTCTACCTCAGCGTAACTAGATTTTGTTGGGCGGTTGGGGAAAGATCACAAAAATGCAGTGAAACATTTTAGATGAAACAAAGGAACAAGAAATATATAAATGTTCCAATGTAAATGGTATATAAATACGTTAAATAAGAAAAACTCAAATGAAAAAGTGCAGATAGCTAGGTGCCACGTGAATGGCACAAAATGGCTCAGCAGAGAAGCACCCCTGGTGCTCGGAGCAACTCAATTATTACCACCCGTTTATAATCAACTGTGAGAAACCAGACAGTGCTAACAGAATCAAACGCACTTACTATCTGGATCCGCTAGACACGGAGTATATCGTCCTTTGGGCTTGCGAGTACCTGTGGAGAGACAGATTGCTCTTGTCCTTCTTGAGCTGGATCTGGATTGAGGCTGTCGAAGAGGAATATTGGGATCTGGGGCCGTGTGGAATATCTACCAATAAAAGCAAACGTCCATGTTGTTGAGAATCTTTGGGAATACCTGCATTTGCTCAGGCTGAGAGACTGTGAGTCATCTGCTTCCAATAGAGGTTTTTCTGTACGATTTGAATATCACATTAAATTCTTCAAAATAATTTAACAATTGCAGAATAATAGAATGACAGAGTTTGAAGGGACCTTGGAGGTCTTCTAGTCCTGCTCGGGCAGTCAACCTTATGCCATTTCAAACAAATGGTTGTCCACTCTTAGGGTTTCCTGCCTAAGCCGGGGGTTGGACTAGAAGACCTCCAAGGTCCCTTCCAACTATTCTATTCTATTGCGTTGAAGCACCCACAACTTCTGGAGGCAAGCCATTCCACTGATTAATTGTACTCACTGCCAGAAAATTTCTCCTGGTTGCTTCTCTCATTGATTAGTTTCCATCCATTGCTTCTTGTCCTGCCTTCTGGTGCTTTGCAGCTTAGGATGACCCCTTCTTCACTGTGCCAGTCCCTTAGATATTGGAACATTGCTATCATGTTACCTCTAGTCTTTCTTTTCGTTAAATTAGCCTTACCCAATTCCTCCAACCATTCTTCATATGTTTTAACCTCCAGATTCCTAAAAATCTTTCTTGCTCTTCTCTGTATTCTTTCTAGAGTCTCAACATCTTTTTTATATCATGGTGACCAAAACTGAATGCAATCTTTCAACATTGCATAAGACAATACACAGCATCCTACTGTCTTCATAGAATGAGGCTTCCCTTTCCCAAACTCACAGAAATTTGGGGAACATCTGGATGTAAGATCATGGAGAAAGCTATTCTACATTATTAAATGATGGAATTCCTGTATGTTGCAGACATTAAAAATTCTGAATAATTAGAAAAGTGATTCTAATTTTTGGCGCACATAAGTGATTCTGATGTAACCCTGTTTATTCCAGATTAATTCAGATTATTTCTTTTTCAGAACATACTAGTGGTAAAGACTTTTCCTTAGCGAATTTAATAAATATCTTATGATGAGCATCTTTGATTTACTGTGTAAATGAAGGTGGCATCACTTAGCTTAACTAATTTTTAAAACCCAAAAGTTTGTAAGAAAGGACTTTAGAGATCTTTTAGTTCAACACTTGGCTCAGTTCTGGATCCTGTGAAACAGGTCCTCAAACTGTGTCGTACAGAATTCTAAGAGACTTTAATGGTTCCATCAGGGATGAAGGGGTTGAAAAACGATCATTTGAATGCAGTCAATTTTCTTTTACTAACATTTCCCCCCCTAACCGTTTCCATAATACAAAAATGTTTGAAAACCCCTATATTAGAGCATTTTTGAAAGATGATTCTCAACCCTTTGATAATCATATAATCTATTGAATGAAAACTCACTATGTCATGGGATAGCTCATTACATTTGCTGATACAAAAACAGGGGGGTCAAACTCGATTTAATTGATGGCCGCATCAGGGTTGTGTTTGACCTTGCGGGAGCAGGGGGGCATGGCCACCTCGATGTCACTCATTGAGGCTCTGTTTTTGGCCGTGATGGCCCACCTGGGCTCCTTTTTCGGCTGCAATGGACTCCTGTAGCCCTCTGCCAGAGAAAACGGAGTTTGGGGAGGCCATGTGCGGACTGCTCGGGCTTCATTTTCGGTGACAGAGGCACCGTGGGCCAGTCCTTCGCTGTTTCCAGGACGGGTCTGCAGGCCAGATCTAAGCACCCCGTGGGCCATATCCAGCCCACGGGCCTTGAGTTTGACACCCCTGGTCTACCCTTTCCTTCTGATAACTATGCTGGTATCTGCTTCTTTGTTATAGCTTTAATCTATTACTTCTTGTCCTGCTGTCTGGGATCACAAAAAATGTATCTATTGCCTCTTCTACCGTGTTTCCCCGAAAATAAGACCCTGTCTTATATTTTTTTGAACCCTGAAATAAGCGCTTGGCCTTATTGCCATGCACTCAAAAACCCGATTGGGCTTATTATCAGGGGATCTCTTATTTTGGGGGAAGCAGGGTATGTGACAACCCTTCAGATATTTGAAGACTGTCGTCACAGCTCTTTTTCTTCCCTCTTCAATGGGCTAAACATGCATAGGGCTTTCCCCCGTTCTTCTCTTCCCTTGTCATTCAAGCAGGAGCTATGAGTTTAGGAAGTTCCCCCGAGTTGCAGCCTACCTTCAAATCGGGAAATGTTATGGTGCTGTTGACTGAATAAACTGTTCCATTTATTCATTGAAAAACCCAAGGCATTTATATTCCTAGTTATTAAAGTAATATAATGAGTTGTATTTCATATTTTTTTTCACCGTAGATTTCAGTAAAACTCACGACATTCTACCTTGTCATAATGCTCAATGAGAATCTCAACCACAATATTCTGAAACTTGATGTTCATCATAGCCGCCACTGTTTCCTCCTGGGCTCTCATCAGTGTGGGACCAAAAATAACTCCAAGATTGGAGACTGTCATGAGATTCTGCTGACTATGTAATGATACCCTGAAAACAAGCAATTTAAAAAAAAAGATAGGCTTTAGATATCATATAATTAGCTTTTCATTTCCACTCAATAAAACTGGACACTCCATTTATGTATATGTTAAGTAAAAATTTGTAATTTGTTTTGATAACGTATGTTGGAAAGACAGAAACTATTTGCCCTTTGGTGAAGACTATATTGGTGTAGAAATTTTGGAAACAGGCTTTCCTATTTAATAATTCAAATATTTAAATGATTTAAACATTCTACACATTTTAAGCAAGAGTTTCAAATATTTAACATATTTGGTGAATTGTAGTTTTCCTCCCAAGCTGTTTTGTCATGGAATAAAATTTCTACGGATTAACACAAATACCAAGTAATATATATTTCATGTATGCTGCCTCTAAAGAACAGATTTCTTCCCAATAAATATAAATCCAATATAACACTTTCTTTTATGTGTGAAGTGGAAATTGTTTTAACTCCACCCCTCCAGCAAGAAGACTCACAAACAAATGTAGTTGACAGGGCTTAGCTGAAATCAGAATATATAAATATCATTTTTCCCAAAATGACACTGGACTTCTATTCAATCTATTGCCACCAATTGTTTACCTAATTCAAATTGATTCACACAATCCAGTTCCAAACACCAACACTTTGTAACATGATCATATGAAAAGTCACGCCTGGCAGAATTTGTCATTTTATACAATTCGTAAGAGCCCAGCAATTTATAAAAGCTTTGTTTTAGACTACAGGTGGACCTTGACTTATGACCGATCGCTTAGCAACTGTTTAAAGTTATGATGGATCCTGAAAAAGCTACTTATGATCTAGATTTGCAGTTCCAACATCTGGCTGCCTCTGGATGTATGACAGCATTGTGGGTGCTGGACCATATTTACGGTCACTTGCAGTGTCCTGCAGTCACATGACTGGGATTTATGATGTTTTTGCTGGAAACCAGTACTTACAGGATCTTCAAGGCCATTTGCTGTGAGAATAGAATGTTACCAATTTGACACCTCAGAATTTCTCAAAACATCTTACTGGCATCACATTGGCTGGCCGGGGAACTGGTCATGGGGAAAGGAAGTGGCAAACGAAAGAATAGTTTTGTATTTTGAGTGGGAACACAAGATTCCGGCTGATCTTTCTGCAACCAGCTTCTTTCAGTAAAAGTTCCTTTGCTTCAACTAAATGCAGTCATGAGTCTTACTTTCCTGAGAGAATAGACTGGGGCAGGTCTGACAGTAACATTTGTCACCTGGACTCATTGAGGAGTTCATATCTCAGAGTAAGTTGTCCTACACATAACATTGGACACAACTGACACAGGGTGCTGTCCTTGGTGATTGTCTTCTTCATATTAAAGCAGTTCCAAATTTCATAACTAACCCTACTACATATTACTGAATACAATATTTAAAGTTGGAATAATTTATTGCTTCATATTGTCTAAAGCAGTCACATAACTTTGTATGCAACTAGAATGCCCTATAAAGATTTTCAAGAGTCCTGGTGGCGCAGTGGACTAATTCACTGTTATTAAGATCAGCTGCTTGCAATTACTGCAAGTTCAAATCCCACCAGGCTCAAGGCTGACTCAGCCTTCCATCCTTTCTAAGGTAGGTGAAATGAGGACCCAGATTGTGGGGGCAATAAGCTGACTTTGTATAAATATACAGAAGTATGAAGGCTATTGCTTAACGCACTGTAAGCCGCCCTGAGTCTCCGGAGAAGGGTGGCATATAAATCAAATTTAAAAAAATAAAATTCTTTACTAAAAAAAGAATTTTGAGTAAGTAAAGTTAAAACAGATGTCAGTTTCCGTATTACTGTAATTTATTATCTTAAGAGGAAAAGCTTAGATTACCTTGGTGACAAATTGAATCTTTTAGATAACAAAAGTGAGGCAGATATTGCCCTGACAAATAATAACTGGACATAATTTTTTGAAATGGGAGTCAAGGCTCAGTTTCTTGAAGAAATTTTAGAAAACAGGTTTTTCATAATACTAATGAGATAGAAACATTATTGTAATGGTTTTATTTTGGGATAATGAATATAAATAGGCTGAAATAATACGAGAATAAAATGTATGTTATTACATTAAAGAAAATATCCATTTTCTGAAAGTCCACTTTCACTGTGCTATATTTCTGGGTAAAATGTTAAATATTAACAATCTTTAGTTTTTCATTATTATAAAGGTGGAATTATTTCCACGTCTCTTTTTACAAATAATATGTGACAGCATATATATAAATATGCACACCGATATATATCTAAAGAAATGTGATATATATGTGTGTGTGTGTGTGTGTGTGTGTGTGTGTATCAAATTTATATTTTTGCTGATAAAGAAATAAAGGGAGACTAGTATAAATCTATTTCAAGCTTTTTAGCTTTCATCAGCTAGCCATACCCTTACTCGGATTCGAACTTGGGCTTCCTGCATGCTAGGCAGTTGAATTAACCTTCTGAGCCACAAGTTCTCCTCCCTTCATCCGCTTGAGCCAGGGGAAAGATTAAGTGTTTTTCTATCGAGACACCTGGTTTACCCCAACATGTGGGAAGGGGCATTCTGCTCCCTTTCGCCTTTCAGCTCCAATCCAGCAGCCCTCAAGCAGTCGCATTCATGACAAACCATTTTATACCAAATGAGGGCTCCTGGATTGGAGCTATACTAGTCTCCCTTTATATCTTTATCAGCAAAAATATAAATTTGGTATAAAATGGTTTGTGGTGAATGCGACTGCTTGAGGGCTCCTGGATTGGAGCTGAAAGGTGAAAGGGAAGCAGGATGCTCCCTCCCACATGTTGGGGTAGACAAGATGTCTCGATAGAAAAACACTTATATATCTATATATCACATTTCTTTAGATTATATTACAGAACAACTGGATTAGATGAGGACAAGATGGTGGTGAGCAGTACTCCATCCATTACCCCAACATCTAAAGGGAATTTATATAATTGCTTCTTCCCGATTTTTTTTCTCACAACAGTAAGTGTGATGTAGAGTGAGAGCAACTGGCTTAAAATCACCTTGTGAGCTTCCTTAAGTCCTTGTTTAGCACCTTAACTACCACATCAAACTGACCCTGACAATTTCAGTTTCATCTTTTATTGAATTTGGCTGCCAGAGATCAAACAGACATAGTCATGAGAAGAGAAATGGAATGTGTGAATCCAATGACTGAAAATCATTGCTTATTGTTGAAAATTTCCAGGGAACACACATGTTAACCACACATACATTTATACAGAGTTAAATGTAGGGACTGCGAACTGAAATCCATTTGAGAGTTAATTTAAGACAGAACTGACTCCTTTATGTTCCATGATTTCATTCTACCAAGAAATGGTTACAAGCACCAATGGCAGATCCATAACAGATTTCCAGATGTTCTCTAAGTAACGCTTATAAAAAACTAAAAAAATGAAAGAATTTTTAAATACCCACACGTAAGAATATTTAAACATATAGCAAGGTGACCACCTAAATAGCATCAGGAACAAGAGACATAACTGACACTTTAAGTTACTGTTTTCAGAAATATATGAAAAGGTGAATGGTCAGTCAGCCTGGAGCAACCTTCTACAGAATCTTTTGCCAGAAAAAAATTATGTGAACAGATCATGGAATGAATGCTACTTTGCACTGGGAACCTCCAGGGGGCGCTAGTTAATAAATACATTTCCAGTTGTGAATACTTATAATTTCATAGGGTTTAATTCAGTGGTGAAATTCAGCCGGTTCTATCTGGCTCGGTGAACTGGTAGCACCGGCCATGGGAGGCTCCGCCCACCCGCCATTACGTCTCGTTTTTGACCTCTGCGCATGCACAGAAGGCTCTGCGCATGTGTGGAGGAGGCGCACGTGCTCACATTTGCGAACCGGTAGCGAAGGTAAGTGGATTTCACCCCTGGTTTAACTGTTGTTTTGGGATGTGATTTAAGGCAGCGGCACTAAAACTCCTTTCTTTCCTCCCATGATTATAAATAACCCCCATAAAAAGCAATTATTACTTGACCAAATGCTTTATCAGGATGTCCAACATCTCCCGGTTTTTCTCTGGCAATTTGTGGACAAGGGCATGGACTGCTTCCACTCTGTAATTCTGGTCATCTGACTCTATTAAAAAGATAGTAACAACAAGAATAACCCAGTGAGTTCTCCTGTACTAAGCACTTTCAAACAAAAGCTGGAGGTCATCCTGGTTGAGATGTTATAGCTCAGGGTGTCAAACTTGCGGACTGTGGGCCGGATGCGTCACACGCTGGCTACCCCCACCCCCGGTTTTTAGCAAAGGGGGGAAAAGTTGAGATATGTCATGTGAAACAACATGTCGTCGTGAGTTTGACACCCCTATTCTAGCTAGTGGATCTTCCGCTGAGGTAGGCATTGATTAAGATGATATTTAAGATCCCTTCCAATTCTAAGAATCTATATAAATCTCTGCTATTTCAAGCATCCTCACTATATCACATGCTACTGATTGTCAGGAACAAAAATGGAATGTATCTTTAAAGATTTCTTTAAACAAACAGAAACTGACAAAATATACACCAGACTTCTAAACACTACTGATTATTCACAGCACAGAAATGCATGAGGCCCTCCACAAACAGAAAGTTTTAAAATTCATATTGACTCCTTAAAATAGAAATGGATAAAATAGACATATGAATATCAAAAGCTACCATCAGGAATGGGACAAAAGAAGTGATTAGCAAATGGGACACATAGATGAAAATGCTGAAGTCACCTCCCACTTCCCACATACCTTCAAACCTAGTTTTAACTTTATTCAAGTTGGATTCCTGTTCTATTCAACCACTTTAATCTAAGTGGCTTCCCGTGTAAAATCTGTGTTAGGCCACTGATAGGGGCAGTGTCCTAATTCCATGGCAATCTGGGAATATCTATAAGTATCCCCTGAGAGATCTCACTTAAAAAGTCACCTCATAAACACACAAAGGTGTGTTTCTTTAGAGAATTGAGCCTTTAATGGCCCTTTCCCTTTTAAATAAAAACAAAAATACAAGGACATATAAGAGAACTATTGGAAGGCCTACTGAATTGTTCATTGCCTGGCTCTTAGGAAAATTGAAATATAACCAGAGGTGGGTTTCAGAAGGTTCTGACCAGTTCTGGAGAACCGGTAACGGAAATTTTGAGTAGTTCGGAGAACCGGTAAATACTACCTCTGACTGGCCCCGACCCCATCTATTCTCTGCCTCCCGAGTCCTAGCTGATCGGGAGGAAATGGGGATTTTGCAATAACCTTCCCCTGGATTGGGGAGGGAATGGACATTTTATAGTATCCTTCCCCTGGAGTGGGGTGGGAATGGAGATTTTACAGTATCCTTCCCCTGCCACGCCCACCAAGCCACAGCCACAGAACTGGTAGTAAAATCTTTTGAAATCCACCACTGAACATAACAAAATGCCAACATCAATCATTTATATTGACTATTACAAGAAACACAGTAAATAAGAAACCAGATTTATTTATAGACTTAGGTTGCTGTGACATAAACTAGTAAATATATGTATGTATTTATATATACATATACACAGATACATATACATACACACACACACATACATACAATGCATTCAGAAAGTATTCAGACCCCCTTCCCTTTTGTCAATTTTGTTATGCTGCAGGTTAATATTATAGTTGTTAAAATTCATTTTTTTCTCATTAATTTACACTCAATACCCCATAATGACAAAGTGAAAACAGCATAACAAAATTGAAAGGGTGTCTGATTACTTTCTAAATGTACTCTCTCTCTCTCTCTCTCTCTCTCTCTCTGTGTGTGTGTGTGTATGTGTGTGTGTGTGAATACTGTGTGTATGTTCTCTCTCCCCCCCCCTCTCCTTCCCTCCCTCCCTCCCTCCGTCCGTCCAACACCCCCACCGCTCTGGATTATCATCCATTTTTTTTACTTACTAACAGCAATGATGAAATCCTTGTGTAACTTGAAGGTCATCAGTGGCTCTGCAAGACACCTGAGCCCCAAAAAAAAATAGTGAAAGAAAGAGGCTGAAGGTAGTATTTTGAAGATATTCACATTTCATTCCAAAGCAGACTCCATTTAGCTCCATTCTAAACTCGCACGGCTGTGAGTTATGGATAGTACTACTGAAGTCTTAAATAGTCACACAGCTGGAAGGAGGGATCATACATAAAGCTTCCTGGTATGCCCTATTGCAGCCTTCTTCAAGCTGGTGACTTCCAGATGAGTGGACTACAAGAGCTTTGCTCTTTCCCAGCTGTATGATCTTTAGAGGATGTTACATGGAAGAAGGATCTGCTCATGGAAGCATAGGAGATAAAATGTTGTGACTAAATCATTCATAATTTTCAAGGGTAAAGACCTTCTCGTATCAAGTTTGGTTCCTTGATTCCATGTAATTTTCCTGGCCACAGCACAGTAGAGTTTTATTACTGCCTTTTTCCGGGTTGTTTTGTTTAGCCTACAGATCTGGGATTTCTAGTGAAACCCATCCTAAATGGGTTTGAATTGCTTTGCTTGTTTAGACATTAATCAATGTTAGCTTGGTGCTGCAACAGGCTATCTTCTATGATTCCATTAAATTATGGGAAGAAAAAGGAAGTTTACTTAGATTCCAAAGAAGTTGCAGCATCCTTAACTAAATTCAATCTGCCTCTTTATTTTTGATAAACCGTTGTAATTTTTCCCTTGATTAGTTTTAAACTTCTAAGAATATTGAAAGAGAAATATTTAAGAGTCAAACCCTTGGCTGATCCTATCAAAAATGCTACCATACTACAATCATCAATTATTCCAAAACAATGGAGAAGTAATTGTGATAGCTTTGCAACCTGAAATTCTATCAGCTTGCTCTAATAATCTCTCTGAATGTCTGCACGCTTAACAACTGTTTCAGTACATTCACAGTCAAAATACACCAATATTTGGAGGGCTCAAATGAAATCAACATTAGGTTGTCTGGAATGCAAGACAATGGATTTAAAACTAATCTGTTTTCTGAATAAACATGTACCTTCATTTATTTTAAAAAATCCTTGCCAATGCAACTGCCTAAATTACTGGATTTATTAAACAAAGGAGATAAGTTGTATTTGTTTTATGTGATTCTAATAGCTAATTAGTGAACCATGCTGTGCAGTTTTGATCAAATGAATTAACTAGTTAAAGAAATTTATTGCCCAGTGTTGGAAACATTAGATATCAGCTAAGAAAAGCTCAACTTAAAACAGAAAGATTCACAATGCACCAAAAATAAGACAAAACAACTAAATCAGTGGCTTCCAACACCATATCATGCTTTCTATGTTACAGGAGAGTTTGAAGAGTACAAGTTAGAGATACTGACAAGCACCTACCATAAGAGACTGGACTTTTACATGGCTAATGCTTACCTGAGGTAGTTCTTTAGCCCACTTGTAATAGTTTTATTGTCCCAAATTTCCAAATCAATGTCCATATCAGGAGGAGATTTAGGCGCTATTAAAAAGAGAGAGAGAAGTGGGATGAATCCATTTCCCAGTGGAATTTTAGGTACCATTCAGGGGTGAAATCCAGCAGATTCTGACAGGTTCTGGAGAACCGGTAATGGAAATTTTGAGCAGCTCAAGAGAACTGGTAGCAGAAACTTTTGAGTAGTTCGGAGAACCAGAAAATACCACCTCTGGCTGGCCCCAGAGTGGCGTGGGAATGGAGATTTTGCAGTATCTTTCTCCTGCCACGCCCACCAAGCCACACCCACAGAACCGGTAGTAAAAAAAATTGGATTTCACCACTGGTACCATTACTAGTAGTGTCATCACTTGAAGCCATGAAAAACTGTACATATTGAAATATTCAACACAGTTGGTAACTCAATATTAATAACAACATATATAATTGGGAAAAAACAAGTAGTATATGACAAACTATAGAACACAGCTATTTCAACACAGCTCAACTACTGGTATGGATTATTTATTGAAAATATTTCTATCCTTTTTTTTTTTCAAAAGAAGGGAAACACAATCATAACATCTGGGACACAATACAATGGGACAGGATTTCACACACAGATCCCCCGTTAAGAGTGGTCATCAGTAACTTTCATGGGACTCTGAAATTCTAAGCATTATTTGTAGTTTGACCAGGAAGTTATCCGACCATGATGAAGAATAGGTGATATTGTCCTCCATATCTAATTCGTGTCCCATCTCCTCTGAAGGGAAAACCATGAGGATGGCCAAGGTAATTTGGGACATGCCCATGACCTGTTTATGACCTTGGGCCTGAAGCATGGAAATTGAACCCTAGCACAAGAAGCCCAATGACAAAGTCAAGGAACTCTGTGAAGACTGGTGCCAAACATCAAAGCAGGCTGTACACCAGATGCAGCCCCAGTCCAATGCACCTACTTCCAAGACAGTGATACTAGCTACTGCTAATGTATCAATAATACACAGTCGCTATTCTTCCTCCCTGACCTTGGTATGGTAGCTGATGGAGGACCCAAAACTAGGTGGACCCATCTCTGAATGGGAACATCTGCTTGGATATTTGTTTGCAGACTCGCATGCCTGGTCTATGTGTACACATAATGAGATGAGTGTGGGAAGAGAAGGCTTGCTGCATCTTGTGGGAGTCCACGAGGATGTGCCCATTCACTGCAAGAACATTGGTGAGCCACGGTGGTGCAGTGGTTAGAGTGCAGTAGTGCAGGCTACTTCTGCTGACTGACTGCAATTTGGCAGTTCGAATCTCACCAGGCTCAAGGTCGCCTCAGCCTTCCATCCTTCTGAGGTGGGTAAAATGAGGACCCAAAATTGTTGGGGGCAAGAGGCTGACTCTGTAAACCGCTTAGCTAGCTAGCTAGCTAGCTAGCTAGCTATTTATTTATTTATTTATTTATTTATTTATTTATTTATTTATTAATTAATTAATAATTTATATACCGCCCTTCTCCCTGAGGACTCAGGGCGGTGAACAGCCAGAATTAAAAACATACAATACAAATATTAAGAATTAAAATACATATAAATTTGGCTCCAATTTTAAAACTAACAAACCAATTTAAAAAACGTCTAAAATTTCTTCCTAAGCCAGCCCGGCTTGTTGAAAAAAGTAGGTTTTAAGGGCACGGCGGAAGGCACTGAGGTCTTGAGATCTCCTTATCTCAGGGGGCAGCTGGTTCCAGAGGGTAGGTGCCCCCACAGAGAAGGCTCTCCCCCTGGGGGTCACCAGCCTACATTGTTTGGCTGATGGCACCCTGAGGAGGCCCTCTCTGTGGGAGCGCACGGGTCGGTGGGAGGTCATTTGTGGCAGTAGGCGGTCTCACAGATAACTAGGCCCTATGCCATGGAGCGCTTTAAAGGTGATAACCAACACCTTGAAGCGCACCCGGAAGACCACCGGGAGCCAGTGCAGCTCGCGCAGGAGCGGTGTTACATGGGAGCGCCATGTTGCTCCCGTCACTACCCGCGCGGCCGCATTCTGGACCAGTTGAAGCCTCCGGGTGCTCCTCAAGGGGAGCCCCATGTAGAGAGCGTTACAGTAGTCAAGGCGAGAGGTGACAAGGGCGTGAGTGACTGTGCACAGGGAATCCCGATCGAGAAAGGGCCGCAACTGGCGAATCAGGCGAACCTGACAAAAGGTCCCCCTGGTCACAGCCGTCAGATGATCCTCCAAGGACAGCTGCCTATCCAGGAGGACTCCCAGATTGCGAGCCCTTTCCGTGGGGGCCAGAGACTTGCCCCCAATAGTCAGTGATGGAGTCAACTGACTATATCGGGATGCCGGGAGCCACAGCCACTCAGTCTTGGAAGGGTTGAGCTTGAGCCTGTTCTTCCCCATCCAGATCCGCACAGCCTCCAGGCACTGGGACATCACTTCAAGGGCATCGTTGGGGTGGTCTGGGGTGGAGATGTACAGTATATAAGTCTAAGTGATATTGCTATTACTACTCAAAGCACAACATACCGCAAAGAAGCGCTTCAGGTAAACAGAACCAGTTTGTTGTATTGGTAAAGGTACTAACCTAGAACCAGGACAGTGTGAATTCAGTGAGAGAGCTTTAAAGCACTATGAAGCGGCATATAAGTCTAAGTGCTATTGCTATTGCTATTGGTGGCTCTGTAGCTCAAATAAAGGAGGCTAAGGGAAGTTCATCTGTGACACAGACAACATGGACAGAAATCCTTCCATGGAAGAAATCTTCCAACGTTAGAACTCAAGGTCAGAGTCTGAAACCAGATGCAAGGAAATACTGAACTGATTCATGAAACAAACTATGGAATTTGCTGCCAGCAGTTACAATGAATGGTTATCGATTTCAACCTTTAGAAGAGTTCATGAAAGTTCAGGCTATCAATGGCTATTAACAGTGTTGGTAATTGATTTGATTATTTTCTAAATCGTAAGCAGAATGCCTTAAATATTGGTTCCTAAGAAGCAAGGGTGAACAATGTTTTTGCTCTCCATTCCAACTTCCCATTTCCATCCAGTTGGCCACTGCGTGATGTAAAATGATGGACCAAATGAGCTACAGCCTAACCTGGCAGAGATTTTATGCTCCTTCTCTATTGCCAAGCTACAGTTGTTGGCAGTGTCACTGGCAATTCGTTCATGGTCTGCCACTGTTTATCTTGCATAAATACCAAAATGTTCCAGCATTTCAAAAGACTAAAAAATTGTGCTTGGTTTTAAATCTGATCACTGAAAAACTCTCATTTTTATTTAAAGTTTAAGGAAGCATTTTAGAAGTTACAATAATCTGAAATACATAGTTTCCCTCCATAATTTGCTGTAATATACCTGGCAACTAACAACAGAAATTTAATTGCTCATAATCTCTTGAGCTGTGTTACTTTATATCTCTTGGAGAACATGGCCATGAATGAATGAATGTTGTCATATAGTTTCCAAAAATTATCTCCAAAATGTTTCTCAAAAACTATGAACCAACATGATAATCAGAATAGGAATTTTGCCTCCAGAAATGGTAACATGTATTAATTAGATTACAAACTTCACAACATAATCTAGAAAGACTGATTAATATAATGCAATTTTAAGGTACAATGCCATCTATAAATTATTTTACAAACAATTTTGATGATTTTCTAAAAATTAAAAGGAATTTCATAACATAAAGGGTTGCAAACTGACTAGTAGTTAAAAGGGCTATTTTATATAAAATTTATTTTGCATAATAATAATAATAACTCCTTAGCAGTTCGATTAATTATAAATGTTGTGGATATAGAACTCTGGTTTTGGTTATTAGAATGCCATAATGTTCTTAAATTTCAGTTTAACATTACAAATCTTCTTATATAAATTCTCAAAGTATATTATTGTTGTGTCTTTTTATATTGTATTATTCATAACGTTTCTTCAGAATACTGAAATTAAACTGAAGATAAAAAGCAGTTATAAGAGGTAGGAAACAGTATTTTAAGATTTCTGTACAGGTAGTCATCAACTTATGACAACACCTAAGCCCAACATTTCTGTTGTTAAGTGAGACATTTGTTAAGTGAATTTTGCCCCATTTTGTGACTTTTCTTGCCATAATTATTAAGTGAATCACTGCAGTTGATATGTTAGTAACCTGATTGTTTAAGTGAATCTGGCTTCCCATTGACTTTACTTGTCAGAAGGTCGCAAGAGTTGATCACGTGACCCTGGGGCACTGTAACGTCATAAATATGAACCAGTTGCCAAGCATCCAAATTTGGATCACATATTCATGGAGATGCTGCAAAGGTTGTAACTTTGAAAAATGGTTGTAGGTCAGATTTTTCAGTGCTGTTTTAACTTTGAACAGTCACTAAATGAACTGTTGTAAGTCGAGGACTACCTCTATTTACCAAACATGCAATTATCCTAGCAAATGGATAAAACTCAGTTGCAAATTTAATGCTAATCATTTAGCAATTGGGGCGTTTAATTTGTCAACCATGGATTTCTCACCCAATTCCAAGATGGTCCTAATTTATTTGAGCCAGCTTTCTTGGAGGCAAATGGATACACAAGGATATTCAATTTTTTTTCCTTGCACGTTTCATGCAACTGAAACTATATTGGCAATGTTTTCAAATGTAAATGGGAAATGGTAGTCAGCAACCAGGGTACATATTTGGAAAAAGTAATATTTAACCGTTAAAAAACATTAGATGGGGGCGTCACCCTTGAACTCCTCCTTTCCTAAGAACATATCCAATAAGCAGGACTGTTGCACAAGTACAAGCATATTCTGCTTGTATATTGAAGTAGATTCTGGTGAAACACACAATAAAACACTGAAGGACAATGAACATCTCAATATGCTTACAGAAGACAGTATTCATCAGCTTCTGAACTTTGGAGTTCACACCCCCTATCCGGTACAATCCCAAGATTGTGATACCTTCAAAGATAAAGAAGAATACAGTGTAGTTACACTTTCTGAATGCTTCAATACTCACATTTACAGTTTACTTAAAACATTTGTCTAGCTAACAAAATGAAATTCAACGGAGAGAAAAGTCTTACACTTAGGCAAGAAAAACCAAAGGTACACTTATAGACTGGGTGAAACCAGGCTTAATAACAGTAACTGCGAGAGGGATCTTGGAGTCTTAGTGGACAATCAGTTAAATATGAACCAGCAGCATGCAGTGGCAGCCAAAAAAGCTAATGCAATCCTAAATTACATTAACAGAGGGATACAATCCAGATCAAGTAAGGTACTAGTACCACTCTATAAAGCCTTACTAAGACCACACTTAGAATACTGCATCCAGTTTTGGTCACCACACTATAAAAAAGATATTGAGACTCTAGAAAAAGTGCAGAGAAGAGCAACCAGGATGATTAGGGGACTGGAGACTAAAACATATGAAGAATGGTTACAGGAACTGGGCATGGCTAGTCTAGTGAAGAAAAGGACCAAGGGAGACATGATAGCAGTGTTCCAATATTTGAAGGGCTGCCACAAAGAGGAAAGGGTCAAGATGTTTTCCAAAGCACCCGAAGGCCCAAGAAAGAATAATGGATGGAAACTGATCAAGGAGAGATTCAACCTAGAAATAAGGAGAAACTTTCTGACAGTGAGAACAATCAATTAATGGAACAGAAGTTGCCTTCAGAAGTTGTGGGAGCTTCATCACTGGAGGCTTTCAAGAAGAGATTGGACTGCCATTTGTCAGAAATGGTGTAGGGTCTCTTGCTTTGGTGGAGGGTTGGCCTAAATGAACTCTGTTAATCTGTAATCTGTCTTGTCACCTTGCCACTGTTGTGATGCATGGTCACAAATCCATATTGCGAGTCCATTTGTGAAGCAATTTCCCTCCCATATCCACAGGTAAACCCCATCACTCTTTATAACATGGTCACATGACAGAAGAATCCCAGATTAGAATAGGAATGAGAAGGCCATTGAAGTGCGATGGTCTCATATTGTCAGCAATCTGGAGTCCATCAGTTTTTGAGTCCAATCTATCTCTCGGGGCATCATTGGGGTCAAATTAGCATAGAAGGAAGATGAATAGAAAGAAATCGGAGAAGGAAAAAGACACGACCAATTCTCTGAAATTGTACATTCCTATGTCTGGCTTTCAGAAAAAATCTCCATCATGTAGATTACTTTTACCATCATGCAGATTATAACCTAACCGCAGCAAACTGCTAAGGTTCAGTGTTGCCTTATTTTCCTAGTACAGAGCCAAGCTATCGTATTTTTCGGACTATAAGACGCACTGGAGTATAAGACACTGGTTTTGAAGAGGTAAACAAGGAAAAAAATGTTTTTATTTATTTATTTATTTATTTTATTTTATTTATTTTTATTTTTATTTGATTTATATGCCGCCCTTCTCCGGAGACTCAGGGCGGCTTACAATGCGTTAAGCAATAGCCTTCATACTTTTGTATATTTATACAAAGTCAGCTTATTGCCCCCACAATCTGGGTCCCAATCTTTTGCCCTCCCCAGCCCCCAGGAGCACTCTGCAGGCCTCACAAACCCTCTGCAGGCCCCGTTTCTGTGAAAAACAGGCCTGTTTTTGGCGAAAACGGGATGTGCGGGGCACGGTTTCGGGAGGCCAAAAATGGGACGCACAGAGTTTGGGTGGCCTGCAGAGTGCTCTTGGGGGCTGGGGAGGGCAAAAACTGGTCACGCAGAGGCCAATAACTTATTTTTTTTCTTGTTTTCCTCTTCGAAATCTTGGTGCATCTTATACTCCGGTGCATCTTATGAAAAATACGGTATAAATGGAGAAATGGTGAGATGACTACATTGTATGTAACATCAAAGATGCTCTATCCTGGTTTTTACTAATAACAGTAATAATGATCTCTTTTTATTGTGGAATGATTTCTAATGTTTCTTAAAGATGTTGGTTTGACCTTTATTTACATGAGGTGGGTGGCTATATAAAAGTGATGATTGAATTAATAAGTCAATACAATGAACCAGAAATGTACAAACAAGGTTTAATGGTTTGAAAAGCCAGTCTTGTATAGCATTGCACAGTTTAATGTCATTCTTCTTGGAATCATGTTTAAATCAGTCAACTAACATATGTTGACTGTGAAGAGACTTCAAGAAGCACGAAGAGGATGGTTAAGTAATCACCTAACACCACTGAAGACCAAAGGCTCACATTTTTAGATTAATTTAGGGTTTTTACTGAGTGAACCCCCTGATAAAAGCAGCCTAATATTTTTGAGAGAAGGCATTGCAAAGGTGAAATGCAAGTTATGCATTGCGTTCATTAAATAATTATAGTTATTTTTACACATTTTATTATTAAATAATTATAATTAGTTCATTAAATAATGAAACAATTATAGAAAACTACAACAAAACATTTAAAAGTTTCCTACCAGCCAAGAAAAGAAAAAAAGAAAAGAAAAGCAGAGGCAGGATGATGGTTGGTAGTTGATATCATGCGTACAATTAGTATTTTGCAATAAGCTACAGGTACAAGTTCAGACACTTTGAAAATAGTCAAATCTGCAATCCCCTCAAAGCAGCCATTTTGTTCGAACTGAGAAGTTTTAAATATGCTCAGCAGTCCCCAAAGGGTAAGAATTGATTAATTTAATTGCTGTGTTAATTACTTATTTAAATTGTTTGGTTTAATTGCAATGTTTTTATTACATCAACACATACCTCTTGTTTCCACTGCATGAATGCATTTTCTTACAAAATTAAAACCAGCTTCATTTAGGAATGCTATCAAAAGAAAAGACCAAAAATTACATGTCATTATTCATCAGGCAAACCAGAAAGCCAATCACTGAATTATTGACGAGACTTATATAATAGTAATGGTTAGAAATCAAATGACTTTTTTTTTTACAGGAGACAATCAGCATTAAAGAAAAAGCATTCCTTATCATCCTTACATCCTATCATCAGCAGAGAGAACTACAAATGTAAACCAACGGTGTAAAACTGGCGGCCCATGGGCTGGATGCATCATGCGCAGGCCACGCCCACCCCAGCTCCACAAATGGGAAAAACGACACAGAACATCACGTGACAGCAACATGACGTGGCGAGTTTGACACCCGTGATGTAGACTAAAAAAGAAATCCCTTTCATCTATTATCATGAAAACAATGGGACATGCTGTTGTGGCCCGTCAGCGGCCTGTGCGGATTGTAATTGATTCTAACAGCGAGGAGGCTGGTGTGATGTTGCGACAGCAGCCTGTGCAGCTGGCACCCGAGTCAGACAATGAGGAGGCTGGAGGAGATGTGGTGCCCGAGGCAGGGATTCAGCCAGGGCCTTCAGAACCTCCAGAAGCTCCTTTAAGTGAAGAGGACGAAGAGGAAGAGCCTCTTCTCGATGCACGGGCGTGCTGAGCGGCCAAAAGGCAGGAGTGGCTCTTCAGGAGGAGGTCTCTTCGAGAGTAAGGCTTGGGGCTAATTGGCCACTCCCTTAGCCTATTTAAGGAGGAATGCCGACTGAAGCAATTTGTAGGGAACAACTTTAGTTCACTCTATTTCGCGTCTGGATTCTTTGCAAATTGCTTTTGGGCTTTCTGCCAACCTTAGTAAGATTGTGATTACTTTATCTTTGGTTTCTTGTAGGCTGTTAAGAAAGTTTATTAACAGCCTTTGTTTTGAAAAAGACTGAGTTATTTTAGTAAATTAAGTTTTGTACAAACTTTGTGTGTGCTGTGTTCTTTGGGACCGTAGCTGGGGCAGAACACATGCTTGTGATGTCACCACTAATTGAGTTCAACTGGAAGGAAACCAGTTGACATTTAGACGACCATTCATACAATTTAGAACAAGTTGTCTCATCTTCTGTTTTTGCTTGAGAAGTGTGAAAGACAAGGAATTAAATAGAAAATAGATTTTTTTAAAAAAGCTAAAAAGTAAGCCATTTTATACAATGCAATGAATTCAACTAGCAACGGACACCTATAATTCCATCCTTAATGATTTGGCACACTTTTTTCCCAATCGGAACAAAAGAAGGAAAATAGAAGGGTATTGTTTAACACAATGTTGGTTAATTTCAACTATTTTAAGAACTTCAACCCCCAGAATTCCCCAGCCAGCATGCTGGAGAATTCTGGGAGTTGAAATACATATATTTTAAAATTACAGAGACTGAGAAATACTGATCTAACCGAACAGAGACTTTTTATTAATGGTGTCCCAGTTTCTGGATATATAAGTGAGGCCATCTTAGAAATCAGACCAACTCAAAACATTTTCCTTCAATCCATTATTTATTCATTGTTGCCTTTAAAAAACCCTTCCTATAACCTGAATCTCTAAACCTCAATGGGGTCTGGGAGATAATGTAATTTTTATATTAACCAGGATAGGATATTTTATTCTATTATGTTATACAATTTTTCTTCTGCGTTTGAATGGAACTTTACCACTTCGGAAAGAGTAACTGACATTTCAAGTTTCAATTAGACATCAATTAATTTAGAATGAGGTGCAATAATCAGGAGAAAGAAAGCTACAAGGCAAGAGGGGAGGGCCATGTTTTGAAAATAAAATCAAATATACAGTAGTGGCCAAAATTGTGGAAACCTTTTGGGGGAAGTGTATTTTTGAGGTTTGATGGCCAATAACACCACTTTTTGGGGGGGAGTTTTCAGATAATCCTATTCCACTGCTGGAATGGCCTGGGAATAGTCCAGACCTTAACCCAATTGAAAATCTATGGAGCCGACTAAGGAATCTTGTTAGTCAGAAGCGACCCAGCAATAAAATCCAGTTAATAGAAGCAATCATTCAATCTTGGTTTCACATCAGAACAGCTGCAGAACTAAGAGACTTGGTTCACTTCATGGGAAGACGTTGTAAGGCCGTAATTCATGCTAAAGGTTACCCAACTAAGTATTAACTGACGTGATCATTTTTGTATATCTCGTTTTTTCTATGGTGATTTTTTTTTGTATATCTTGTTTTTTCTACGTGTTTCACTTTTCTTCTTTATATTGTAACTGCTATTCTAATAGCAAATCCTTCCTAAAAGTGATTGCATTACATTCTTGATTAAATTATCTTTCCATTGATATAATTTTATGGTACTCCAAAAAAAAAAAAAGTGGTATTATTAGCTAGTTTTAGAATATACGCTTTTCCCAAAAGGTTTCCACAATTTTGGCCACTACTGTATGGCATGTCTGGGATCCACATCTGTAATTCTAGCTTTCCTTCAAAACCAATCATGAACCATGCAAAGAGAGAGAGGGAGGTTCACAGAAAGCCCACAAAAGCAAATGACTAATGTAGAGAAATCAAAAGCTCAGCATTAGTCTTGAAACATTTAACTTTCTTAAAACCAGGCCCACTAGTTTTACTTTTGCAAAAACTTAATCTATCTATATGCATAAGGGGAGAAAGAAGACAGCAGTGCTTGATAACTCAATGATAATTGTTTTAGAATCTAAGAAATGAACCCAGACGATTCAAGAGAAAATGTTGAGAGCAGAGAATTACCGTATATACTCGCGTATAAGCCGAGTTTTTCAGCCCGTTTTTCAGGCTGAAAAACGCCCCCTAGGCTTATACGCGGGTCACGAAAAAAATGACTTTTTCCCTACAAGCCAGGAAACAGCGGGAGAACGGGGTTTGCTTACCCCGCCCACTCCCAATCTATTGGGACTGCCTCCTGAGTTCCAGCTGATGGCTAGAGAAAAAAAAAACAACTTTAAATTCTTGCTGCTGGGCTTCAAAGGCCCCCCCCTACAGCTGATCAGGGTTAAAAGAAAACAAATGAGAAGATTGGTGCCAGCTGCAAAAAGGTGCCTGCTGCAAAGAGCACAATTTTTTTCTCCTATTGCTGAAACCAAAAGCGAAACTAAAACAGCTTGTTGGCTTTGCTGTTTGCTAAGGCAGATTTCTTTTTCCTCATCAAAAAAGGTTGGTGCAAACAATGGGAAATTTATGGCAAATGGCAAAAGAGGGGAGTTCAAGATTTTAAAACACAAAAGAAAAAAAAGCTCTATTTAAATAGAGAATTGTAATAATTGAAATATTATTAATTGTATATTGTGTTGAAAGCAGAAATGGTTAAGTTGTGGTTTGGAAGAATATTGGGGGAAATTATTTGGTTTATTATTATTGGTAAATATAATTAATTGATTTGTGAGAAATTGGATTGCATGGAAATAATTGGAATATTCATGTTCATATTGATTAATATACAAAAAAGATAGTTATATAACTAATTGATTTATATTAAAATGTTGAATTTGTATTAAACAACTGTAATATTACATAATTAAGCAATGTGAGGATTGATATAAAAATATATGACAATGGGAAGGGGTATAATATAGAATAGAAGTGAAAAATTGAATTTGATTAAGATTAGAGATGAGGATGAAGGGTAATATTGGTTTTTTAAAAAATAGATGAGGAATAAATATGCCAAAAAGGAAATATAGAAATTGTAAATTTAAGTGAAATGACTAAACACTGTTTAAATTTGTGAACCGGCCAAATATTCTGTTCAAAGAAAATACATTGTATGTTTGTATGTGTATTTCTAATTATTGCTATTTATTCATATTTGTTTTCTTTTATTCTTTAAAGTTTAACAGTTCATTCTTTATCTTAATATCTTTATATGTGTTTGGGGTTGGTTTTCTTCCCTTTCATCTTTTTTACTGTACAGCAATCTTTCTCCTCAAACCTACCACCTCTTTTCTTTCCTTCTTACTTTCTCTTCCCCCCCTTCTTCTCCTCCCTACTTCCTCTTCCTTTCTTCTTCTCTTCCTCTCTTCCTCCCTCTCCTTTTATGCACATGGACTCCTTTTATGCACATGGACTACTCAGAGGGTTGAAAAAGTTATTTTTGACTGATCCTCGCACTTGTGACCAGTCCTTGAACTTACGACTATCCTCACATTTTACGTTTTAGCCCTATCTTGTCACCATGGTGAAGAGAAGCAGTTGTGAAATGAGTGACACCGTTTTTAAGAACGCTACAATGGGCATAAATGATGACCAGTCATAAGTGCGAAGACCGGTCAAAAGTGCGAGGACCTGTCAGAAATCACTTTTTTCAGCCCTTTGAGTAGTCCTTTAGTGCACATGGACTACTCAGAGGGCTGAAAAAGTTATTTTTGACTGGTCCTCACACTTGTGACCAGTCCTCTTGTGATTGGTCCTCACACTTATGACCATCCTCACATTTATGCCCGTGCAGCATTCTTAAAACCATGTCACTCATTTCACAACTGCTTCTCTTCACCATGGTGACAAGATAGGGCAAAAACGTAAAATGTGAGGACAGTCGTAAGTTTGAGGACTGGTCACAAGTGCGAGGAGCAGTCAAAAATTACTTTTTCAGAGGGCCAAAAATTACTTTTTCAGCCCTCTGAGTAGTCCATGTGCACAAAAGGACTACCCAGAGGGCTGAAAAAAGTGATTTCTGACAGGTCCTTGCACTTTTGACCAGTCTTTTTTTATTTTGAAATTTACTAGTAGCCGCTGCATTTTCCACCCCCGGCTTATACGCGAGTCAACAAGTTTTCCCAGTTTTTGGGGTAAAATTGGGGGGGTCGGCTTATATGCAGGTCGGCTTATACACAAGTATATACGGTATGTTTCTGATAAACTAATTAAAAAAGATGAAATGTCAGGCTGAACTGTACTTGACATCCATTCACAGAGGGAAAGAAAGCAGGCTGTTACCAACCCTTGAAAGGCAAACAGCATTTGCAAACATTTCTTAGCCTTTTCAATGGGTAGATTTATTTCTGTAAGGTAAACTTCACATATATTTTAAAAGCCTTCTGTGGTTTATTTTGCTAACTAGCTGAATTATGGGAAGCAAACACAATGTTTCTAGCATGAAAAGGACAAGTCACAAGCAGTGAAACAATAAGACTTCCTTTCTATAATACATAGACTCCATTTTTCAACATTTTCCCTATTAATCGTTTTTAAAAATGTTATTTAATAATTTCTTATTGTTAAAAAAAGTGATCGAAATATTCACTGGTGTTTATATGAACATTGTCAGAAGGTTTGAACTCTGAAATGTTTCCAGATAATCAGTGAGTTGTACTTTCACACATGTGTCATATTATCTAACTTACAGAAAAACCTTTTTATCTAATTAATTTTAAATTTGAAAAAATACAAATGTGTATTAATAGTTGATCAATTCAATCTGCATTTTAGTCAAACAAAGGTTTTACATTCTTCTTTTGTTTTGGGGAATATGGACATAAGATCAAACACCTAAGTAAGGTCAAAGTCAAGGAGTCCCTGGAGATTTTACTTTGCTAGTTGTTGCCACTTGTGAGGGATGTTGCTCATCTGTTTCAAGGCCATTGAGCCTCTGAAGACATTTCCATGACTATGTAGCCAGCATTACATCATGGAGCTCTGTTAGCGTCCCACTGAAGTGGGACCTATTTACCTATTTGCATTTGCATGCTTTCAAACTGCTAAGTTGGCAGGACCTGGAGCAAGGAACAGGAGCTCACCCCGTCATGCCACACTCGGGTCTCGAACCTTGGCTGTTGGTTTTGTAGCTGACAAGCCCAGTGTCTTAATCATTGACCCATCACGCCCGCCTCCAAATGGGGATGAGTTTGTATAAATTATTTTTAGTCCAACTTGGTATTCATCACGGTTTAAGCCCTAACCAGTGAATGTGGCATGCCAACACAATCAACCATAAGAGCCTACTGCTCTCAGTTGTCAACTGTATTTTACCATGTTGCCAAGGAGAATTTCATGAGAGATTTTGTGGAGGACTTTGCTGAGATCCAAATAGAGTAGTCAATATCTAATCTTTACGTAATGTCTCCAGATGGATGTTACTTAGAGATGGTGTGTGTATGTCTGTCTCTCTCTCTCTCTGTGTATATACATGTATAAGTGTGTTATATATGTATTTAGAAAATTCAGTGGGAAGGTAACAGTGTTCCGTGTTTCACTGCTTGCTTTGTGCTGTGGTATGCTGGCCATATGACTGGCTCTGGCTCTGGCTCTCCCCCAGAGAGACATGACTGGACAGGGGAAACCTTCACACACACACACACACACACACACACGTAAATAAAATGCAATATTTGTATGAAAGCCTTCCCTAAACTTGCATAGAGAAACAAATGGAAAGTTTTTAAGCTTAAAGATTTACGCTGAAGGGAGCAAAAATATGTGCATGACTGAGAAATAGGGCTTATCTTACATACCTAGAATGAAAAAAAAAATTAGCCATGCCTTATTTTGTTATCTTCTGAACGTTTCTTTCAGCAAATGCTTATAAATTGAAGTCTTGTTGAGACTTATTTCTTCCCATGGGAAGAAAAAGGGGGTGGAATATTATTTAAGGAAAAACATTTAAGATGAAAAGAAATACTTCTGCGCTTTCTAGCGCTGTTCCCAAACTGTTTTCAAAGTAAAGAAACTATTTTGCTGAAAAAAATGAGAAGACTGGAAAAAAATTGTGTGATACATATGACATATTTCATAGGTTTAATTGTTCCCAGAAATACAAATAAAATATTTTTCCTGCAGTTAGAAAACCCCAGTAACATTTTGCTCATGAATTCTTTTCCTGAAGTCTAAAAATATTATTACAGTTTTGTCAACATTTTAGCCATAAAATAAGTTACTCTGCAGGTTCTAAATTTAGTTTATTTTTGACTCATCGTGATAGATTGATACAGTTGATGGTAACAGCAAACCATGTTTAGAAACTCTCAGCTGAATGAGATTGTTGCCTAAAGGTAATTCACTCATAAGCAAGTTGTATTCTTAAATATATGTAAAATAGCAATTGAATGCATACACTGGAACATTTTATTTACTTTGGTTGGGCAACTTAAAAAGAAACTTAATTAATTAAATTATAATTAACTTAATTAATTATAATTAAAATTCAACTTACTTTCTTCTTTCTTGCTAATAATAGCTGGTAGAGTATAAATCTAAAAAGAACAAATTTGTATTATCATAATGTAATTTTCTGAAAAATCACTTTTTTCTTATCAGAGTTATTGTTATTCGCCTATAGACAGGAGTCTTGCCAGACTAAAGTACTATCTGCATAACTATTAGATATAGTTGTGAACTGCTAGGGAGGATTCACCTTCACTCTCTTTCTGCATATCAAAGATTCCAAAGTCTTCGCTCTCTGGGAAAGAGCCCCTCCTTCCTGCAATTTTGGATTACATTCCACCATCCTATCTGATTTCTCATCATTCCTAGACATCATTGGAGGAACCCGGGAAGCATGACTTTTCTGTAGCTGCATCTGGCCTTTGGAACACCAAATCATTCAAGGTTCAGCTGGCCTAACTCTGCTCATCTTTTAGAAAGTTTTAAAATCCTGGCTGTTTTCCTAGGCATGGGGGCTAGAAGGGTAATTGAGCCCATGTTATTAGTTAATGGTGTTTTAGGGAACCCATTTATGCTAGTCGGCTGGGAACTGCTTTTATATAAATATTTTAATTCTTGTTGGCTGCCCAGAGGTGCATTGGTAAGATGAGTGGCCATATAAATCTAATCTAATCTAATCTAATCTAATCTAATCTAATCTAATCTAATCTAATCTAATC
>WNWU01000031.1:2824344-2870745 GCA_012654045.1 Ptyas mucosa
AAAGAAAGAAAGAAAGAAAGAAAGAAAGAAAGAAAGAAAGAAAGAAAGAAAGAAAGAAAGAAAGAGTCACGCTTCATCCACATTTTTTTGACATTTTCTCTGCCTTCAGTGACTTCTTCCATTTTTATTTGTATTTTTAGGGCTTTCTTTAAAAAAAATGCACAAAATGTGGCAAAAATTTCCTCCTCCGGTAAGAAATAACCTGTAGCATTTGAGAGAAGCAGTGCTGACTTATGTACTACTTGCCAAGCCTTTATAAAACAGACTTCTTATAGACATTTTTATTTTACAGCTGGGCAACATTTTGGGAACAAGAACTTAAAAATTGTGGGTCCCTGAGCATCAATATAGAAACAACTCCATGGGTGTTACGTATTATGACCTTGGCTCCACCACTGAATCTTGTGGAGTTATATAAAAAAATATCAATTGGCCTCCATATTGAAGGAACTACCACAGTAGATCCTCTCTCTTTTTGCTTCTAAAGACAAAATGAAGTGTTCTAAAGTGTTAAAATAAAGTGGGTGAGGAAAAACATAAATAAAAGATGGCAAGGTTTGAAAATGCCGACCACCTTAACTTTGATCCATGTGCCATATCTAATCCCGATGGAAAAAGCAGCAGGAGAATCATCTCAGCAGAACGTTGGCAGAGAAGATTGAAAAAAATGGCACCTTGGGTAGGAAACAATACTCCAGATCAGGGATGTCAAATTCAAAGCCCAAGGGTTGGATCCAGCCCGCGGGGTGCTTAGATCTGTCCCATGGGGCTGTCCTGGAAACGATGGACTGACCCGCGGTGTCTCTGCAAGTGAAAATGGAGCTCAGGAGGACTGCATGCGGCCCTCCTGAGCTCCATTTTCACTGCCAGAGGACTGCAGGAGGCTGTCGCAGCTGAAAATGAAGCCTATGAGGGCCGGGTATAGCCCTCCCGAGCTCCATTTTTGCTGATAGAGGGCTGCAGGAGTTCGTCACAGCTGAAAACGGAGCCTGTAAGGGCCACACATAGCTCCATTTTTGCTGACAGAGGGCTGCAGGAGGCCGTCACAGCCAAAAACAAAACTTGGGAGCCTGTTTTTGCTGACAGAGCACTCAGGCCGCCACAGGCACCCTTGACATGACTGACGTCGAGCTGCCCATGCCCACCCTGGCCACATATACCCCGAGATCAAACAGAACTCTTAAGCAACCCTCAATGAAATCAAGTTTGACATCCCTGCTCCAGATGGACTTAAGATCGTTTACCAGGCCTAAATGAACGTGTGCCATTATTTCCCTTTATTTCCTCCTTTTTAGGCTTCAGGAAATTATCAGAAACAGAACTGTTTAGAAGTGCATTTGATGTACAGATGTTGCTATCTATTTTTATGGATTTTTGGACGACTGTTTCAAGATTTTTCATGTAACTTAATTGTGAAAACTGCTTAGTAACGGTTGTATTTGTAGTTATGGAATTGTAATTGTACTGTGGAAATTTTATTATTATGACTGCAGCCCCCCAAGAATTTCTCAACTGTGGTGGACAAGAGAGACAATCAATCAATCAATCAATCAATCAGGAAGTAAGCAAGCATTTTCTGCGGAAATATTACCCAAAGGTATTGCCTGTCTTTTGAAACTAAGGCCTCAAGGATGTTGGGAAATATAGCATAATATTATCATCAAGCATCTCATCGACTGTATGTTTAAGAATGGGGGAAGAGAATACCTCTAAGCAGATATGTTTAGGACGCAACCATGGATCTGAGATGGAAATTTCCATGTCTGGAAATTTCTATCAACCCATCCTAGAAATCTTAACTCTGCTTTAGTAAATTTTATAATGTCTTGTGTTGCTGCAAAAGTAAAAGGTGCCTGCTGCAGAATATCTATAACACTGTAGCATCCACAACTTTCTTTTGATGGATGAATGGCTTCTTGTTGACACAATAAGGACCCAAGCTTTTACCCATTTGAGCACAAAATGCACAGGTACAGTATATGTGGTACCTTGCTCAATAGTAGTAACTGTGAGAGGCCTAGTGGACAACCACTAATGGAGTCCTAGTGGACAACCATTTAAATATGAACCAGCAGTGTGCTGCAGCTGTCAAAAAAGTCAACACAGTTCTAGGCTGCATAAACAGATGGATAGCAATAGCACTTAAGACTTATATACCGCTTCATAATGCTTTTATAGCTCTCTCTAAACAGTTTACAGAGTCAGCATATTGCCCCCAACAATCTGGGTCCTCATTTTACCCACCTTGGAAGGATGAAAGGCTGAGTCAATCTTGAATCAAGATGGCAAGGTTTCAAATCTTAGAATCAAGATCACTTATGTTAATACTACTTTATAATGCCTTGGTGAGGCCACACTTAGAATTCAGCATCCAGTTTTGGTCATCACAATGTGGTGACACTCTAGAAAGAGTGCAGAGAAGAGCAACAAAGATGCAACAAATATGAGGACTGGAGGCTAAAACATATAAAGAACGGTTGCTGGAACTGGGTTGAAGGATTAGGGGTGACATAATAGCAGTGTCCCAATATCTCAGGGGTTGCCACAAAGAAGAGGGAGTCAAGCTATTCTCCAAAGCACCTGAGGGCAGGACAAGAAGCAATGGGTGGAAAGTAATCAAGGAGAGAAGCAACTTAGAACTAAGGAGGCATTTCCTAACAGTTAGAACAATTAATCAGTGGAACAATTTGTCTCCAGAAGTTGTGAATGGTTCAACACTGGCAGTTTTTAAGAAGAGATTGGATAACCATTTGTTTGAAGTGGTGTATGGTTTCCTGCCTAAGTAGGGGGTTGGACTAGAAGACCTCCAAGGTCCCTTCCAACTCTGTTATTCTAATTATTCTTTTAAATGATTTAGGCCTCTGCATTAACTTGAAAATTCCTACCTTTTTACATATCAGCTCTTCAATTCAACAGCACCTCTTTAACTTTGCCAAACAGAGCAAGCAGGTAACTGTTAATCACCCTTAGCAGCCAATGTTTGCTTAGGTGCATGGTTGAATGGACCTAGCTACAGATGTGAACCAATCAGTTTTGATTTTTTCAAGTAATCTCCACCGATATCCTCCACATAACTGCATCTTCTCAGTTAGATTCAATGCTCCTTTTTGGGCTAAACTCAAGGAAAACCTGAATTAAGGAACCCAGTTTTTCTCCCTTAAAATCCAGTCACACATCTTGTTGTGGAGGACCGGACATTTCCATGTCTGGAAATTTATATCTATGCATCCTAGAGATGTTAGTCTTCAAGATGTTAATCTTGAAGACAGCAATAGTCTTCAGATTAGACAAATTTGGCACACGTCAGAGACAATCTCTACAGAAATAACAAAGAACTTGCAATTCTAAAAAAATCCACAAATTCTAGTACACTTAGTACTTGATATCTAGGACTGGAGCATTTGCAGATTTATCTTGTTACTCATCTTGTAGATTATTCATCTACAAAGGATTTCCATGGCCAGATGTTCCAGAGTGAAGTTCCTGCAATACAGCAGGATGATGTTGGAACTAAAGATGAACAGGTTCTCTATGTCTGCTCAAGAAGATGGTAGGAAAAGGTGTCAGAGAGGGAATGATGATCACATTACTTATTTCTTAGTAGCCCTTCACTAAGTTTTCTTTCATCTGTTGCAGACATAATTACAAAATTCCTCAGAATCTGACCTTCTTCAGATTTGATCTTGTGGTATATCACTTAGGTATCTAGGACGATTGCCTCAGAGTGTGGAGGGTCTCTTCATTTTCAGCATAACACCAGATGTTCAACTGTACTGGTGATGGCCAGGAAGCCACCCACGAGATGATCTTGTACAGTACATCCAAGTAAAAATGTTTACCTTGTTTATCCTACCAACTTTTACTGGATCCACATAAATCTCCAGAGACAGTTTCTCATTCCTGATGTCTCTCTATCCTAAGGAACTGACTTCACCTTTTCCAAAAAAATTCTCGCTATCATTTTCCATGAACAGGTAGATTCATTTTTCTAATGTCTCTGAACCCGAAACATTTATGGCCTTTGTCTATTATGATTTCAGATGATTTTGTTTCCCTAAAAAGCTGATAGTCATGTCTGCTGGCAGAGTCAGCAAGCTGGCTGCCCTCAAGGTGAACCAGCCAGACCTTATTTTTCACAAGGATAAAGCTGCTTTTTATATTATTTCTGACAAAGGTTGTGCCTATAAACTATTAGCCAGGAATTCATTCTACCTCTTTTCTTCCCCCGATATCCGTTGACTTCTTTAAATTTCTAAGGAAATTTGGCTAAGGAACTGAGTGTTAAAATCCGAACATCTGGAGAATGTTCAGACTGGAAAAAGCTGCTGGACAAACGGCCACCACTTTAAGAGCCACCCAAGCTTCATCAAAACCATCTCAAATAAATTTCTTCTTGGCAGACAAACTGAATTTTTAAGACTACCCCTTCTATAAAACATATGCACAGACCAATACCAAGTAACTTTTGAGAACTATTCCACTTTTTATTGACAAAGTGATGGGTATCAAAAGTCACTTGCCTCTCCTGTTTTACCAGATTACTTACTAACAACATTGGTTTAAAACTTGATTGTTCAAATTTATTTTGTGGTAGCTGTTACTTTTTCTCTTTCTCTCTCTTCCCTGTTTTTTTTTTTTTAAAGAAAAGGAACTAGGAAGATAATAAGTGCTTGGCTGACGAATTGAAGGGTAGAGGTCAAATTCCTACCAAAATCGTCTTCCTGTGAGAATGAGATGACCAAACAATCTCAGGGTCGACAACACTACATAAAAATAAATACAAGAACTATTTGAGGTTTTCAGATACTATGTTTTGTTGGCTGGAGCCTTAAAAGCTGCTTAGCACACTCATGGCTCGATCTGTGTTAAACTTTGATTTATTGAACGGGTTAATTTAGGGATTCAGAGAAAGGTTAATGTTTGTGGAGCTGCATATAATTATCTCCAACAAAACATTAAGCATGTTCATCACTGCACAGTTGCAGTACCAAGTTGCAAACGAGCCACTATAGATTAATTACCACATTAATTACTTATTAGCTCAAATCCAAGGTTTTTCAAAAGTGCAATTTTATACGATTGCAACGATCAGGGGATGCATAGTTATAGGCGAGACGGCTCGTAATCTTTTGTGGCTCTACTTAATAAAACAGAACTGTTTATAAAGAGACTTATCGTCAGACATCAGCTAAAGTGGTTAAGTACACATCCTCATCCATAGTTAGAGATCTCTTGAAAGTGGTTATAGGATGAAATTGTATCACTGGCTGCTGTGCAATTAATGTTTGCAGATAGCTTCTTGTTTCTGTTTCTTGTAAGGAAGACTGGTAATTGCTGCCCTTATTGTGCTCATCAAACCCATATCCTCTGGACCTGGGCTATCAATGCAGCCATTGAAGCCATCAATTTTACGGTTTCAGTTTAGGTATTTTGCTACATTGAGACTGCTCTGAAAAGAATCAACAAGAGGAAGATGAGAATTCAATTCGTGGAGTCCTGATGTTCTCTAAGCTTGGTGGTTTGCTCTCAGATATTTCATGTGGGGTTTGCTTATACAGGTAGTCCTCGACCAAAATTGAGCCCAACATGTCCATTGCTAACTGAGACATGTCCTATTTTATGACCTTTCTTGCCACAGTTGCTAAGTTAGTTAAGTGAATCTGGCTTCCCCATTGACTTTGCTTGTTAGAAGGTCGCAAAAAGTGTTCATATGACCCCGGGACACTGCATCTGTCATAAATATGAGTCAGTTGCCATACATCTGAATTTTGATCACATAACTAAAGGGATGGTACAACAGTTGTAAGTGTGAAAAACGGTCATAAGTCACTTTTTTCAGTGCTGTTATAACTTCGAACAGTGAACTGTTGTAAGTTGAAGGCCTACTTGTACTCACTAGCACTGATGATGTTACCTAGTTGGGTAAAAAAACATCAACTAGCAAACAACCAGGTTCAGAAACCACCAAGGACTCCATATTTCATCCCTGAGAGAGAGATATTCTCTTTCAGAATTCAATTTTTATCTACATTATGCATCCTACAATCTGACTTTGGTCAAATCTATTTAGAAATTATTTGACTGTGCTAAAAGAACAGGGTTGGAACATAATAGTTCCACTTTTATAAATATTTTCCATACTCTTTTTTATTATTATTCTTAAATAAAAGGTCAAATAGATTTATTGAAACCTGAAGAATAGTGCTCTCTGGCAAGCATTTTAGCCAATTTTTACATTATGAAATTTTAGTTGCACAAACAGCACTGCCATTAAAATGTCACACAGATAGATGGCAAGCCATCTGCAATTTTATTCCACAGTGGATGAGGAAACCTTTCTGTGAACGTTTAAAACATGACTTAGTTTAGACTTTCAGTTTTTTACAGGAAAAATTCACTTTCTTAATTGACTAATATATTTTACTTGATTTGCATTCCTTGGGTGGATACAATTCTGGTGATTAAGAACTGCATCCACTAGGAATCCTAAGACTCTTGACTTCCTGTTCCGGTCCCAGAGGCGACGGACACTGATCGGGCTAGCTCTGGCCCCAGTGTCCGATCCCCCCCATCTGGAGGCCCTATGGGCCAAACGCCCTAATATTGGGGCGTTTGCCGTTTGAGGGCGGCTCGCCAGGGGTCCCCTGCCTCACATCCAGGGGCCGGGAGGCCGATGCTGGCGCGCCCGAGGCTCCAGCGGGGGAGGGAGGCGATCGGCGGCCTTTTCTGGGACCGCTGAGGCGCCATAGCGCCTAAGGGGACCGGTGCTTACCTGCAAGACACAGCGGACTGGGAGCTGATCGACCGGAGAGTTGAGGTGGCATGATGGAGTTTTAACTGCAAGGAGCAGAGAGCTGACAAGGCATCCTGGAGGTGAGAGGGGGGGGGGGTTGGAGTCCCCCCCCCCCTTGTAGCTGGAAAGGTGCCCTGGCTGAGAAGTAGGGGGAGAGAAATGGAAAAACCCCTTCCTTTGCTGACTTTTTCTTGAGGATGGCTGAATCAGAATTTGTCAAAGAGGTCTGGTGGCCTCTCTTCCCGGTGGAGAGCTATGGCGGCGGTCCGACTTCCTGCTTCTTTATTTACGACTGAAGACATTACCCACCTCGAGCTTCCTGTTTGACCTACTCTGCACTCCGGACTCGTTGCTCCTGTGAGCGCCCACTGGTGGATATTGGAAAAATTACACTGACTGTCAATCCCTCCTTCTCTCCTGGAGGCTTATTTTTTGGGATTTTCCATCTTCTATCATTGCAAGATGGCCAAGGGCCACAAAACAACAGCAGCTGACATGGAAAAAGTTTTGGAAAGACTGGCGAAATTGGATCAGAAATTGGATAAGTTGGATGATTTGCAAAAAGGATTATCTGAAATCAAATCTGAACTGACACTTATGAAAAAAGATTTAAATGATGTTCAACAGCTGGCAGAGCAAAACAAGAAGAAGATGGGGGGTCTGGAGGGGGAGGTACGGGCACTCCAGCGGGTGGAAGAAGGGAGAGGAAATGCAATGCTAACTTTACAACTGGATAAGATGTCTTATTTTCTCAGGTTTCAAAACGTGGAATAACTTGACCAGGAAAATTTGAGAGAAGTGATGGTCAAAATGTTGGGTGAATTTCTTGAAACAGATTTGGAGTCTATTGGAAGGGATGTGGATCTGGTGTATAGAGTAAACTCACAATTTGCAATTTTACATAGTGTCCCAAGAGAGGTCCATATTAAGTTTGTAAGAAGGGAACTGAGAGATGAGATATTGAGAAAACAAAGACTGGGGGCGCTGGTGTACAGGGGCAAGGAGGTCACCATCCTAAAGCAGATTCCCAGACAGGTACGAGAATTAAGGAGAAAATATTATTTTTTATCAAGTAAGTTGTACCTTAAGGGAGTAGGCTTTAGGTGGTTGATTCTGGAGGGTTTGATGATTTTCTGGAAGGACAGTAGGAAGAAAATTAATAACGTAGCGGAGGCTAAGGCCTTTTTTGAGCAGCATAAGTCCTTCCTAGAGGGAGAGGATACAGGAGCTGAAGAGGGGGAAGTATTAGATGAACAAGGAGCGGGGGTGGGCGGGGCTGTGGCGGCCCGGGAGGAGGGGGGAGGCCAGGCCATGGTTTTAAGAGCTAGAACTAGGAAATGAAGAAAGGAGGGGAATCTATTATCTAATGGGTTTTTTTTATATCTCTTTTTACTCCTTCTTTTCACTGTACTTTGTATAATATTTTGGCTATTGGCTTTCTTTGCTTACATAACTTTTATATATTCCGGTTGTTTGTTTTGATTTAACATAATAACGTTTGTTGTGTGAGAATTTAAAAAAGAGAAAATAATAATTTAAATATCTTTTCTATAAAGATATTGAAAATTCAACATATTGTAAATTATAATATTGTATATTTTTAACCAATAAAAACTTTTCTTATAAAAAAAAAAGGAATCCTAAGACTCTTTAGAATTTCACTAGGAGGTCCTTATTAAAGTAACCAATATTTAGGTAGCTTGACCGTTAGTCAGCTTTGGCTCAATTGAGATGTTACAATCCACATTTAGGAATATAGAATAACAGAGTTGGAAGTTGAATATTATGGAAAAGGAGCATAGTCAGTCAATCTTATGAATTATTCCTATTTTGGTCTGTATGTAGAAGTATGTTGGTTATAGTAAATAGCATTATTAAAATTTACAGGCTCAAGAAATTTAAACCTTGGAGGTCTTCTAGTCCAACTCTCTGCTCAAGAGGAGACCTTATACCATTTTGGACAAATGGCTGTCCAACTCTTCATAAAATATTCCAGTGATGAAGCACTCATAACTTCCGGAGGCAAGCCGTCCCACTGACTTATTATTCTCAGTCTTAGGAATATCTCTTTAGTTCTAGGTTGGAGCTCCCTTGATAAGCTTCATCCGTTACTTCCTGTCCTGCCCTCAGGTGCTTTGGAAAACAGGTTGACCCCTCTTCTCCGTGACAGTCCTTCAAATATTGGAAGACTGCTATCATATCACCTATAGACCTTATCGTTAGACTAGACAAATACAGTTCCCGTCAATGTTCAACATGTGGTTGAAGCATAATTTGTTAAAATATAACAGGGATATCAAACTCAATTTTCTTGAGGACCGCATCAGGGTTGTTTTTGACCTCAGGGGGCCCGGGTGGGCGTGGCCAGGGTGGGTGTGGCCAGCTTGATGTTACTCATGTTGGCGGCGCCTGTGGTGGCCAGAGCACTCTGCTGGTGAAAATGGAGCTCAGGAGAGCCACATGCGGCCCTCCCAAGCTCTTTTTTCACTGGCAGAGGCACCACAGGCTGGTCCTTCACTGTTTCCAGAGTGGCCTGGATCTAGCACCCCATAGGCCAGATCCGGCCCATGGGCCTTGAGTTTGCACCCCTGAACTATAGTTTGGAAAAAACACCCACAAAGTTTTATGATCAGACAGTTTAAATTTAAATTAAATTTAAATTTAAAACAAACTTGCACTGTGCTTGGCATTAAACATGGCTTGGTATTAAAACAAAACGAATCAAATTCGTAATGATGCCTGTCATTTTTCTGCCAAGGAACCCTGTATCATGAAAGACAGAATGCTAAGAATAAAAAAAAGCAAATAAGGAGCACAATACAATCTAATATGACAAGATTTCTGCTTACTCAAACTGATCCTTACACAACAGGACAGTCTACTCCTCTCTTGATTTTCCATTTCAGATTTTTGAAGGCATATGGGGAGGGGGGAAAAAGGGCCTGGTGGAGGGAAATCACCCTTTTTCCTTTTTAATTTTTTAAAAAATTAAATTATAAAATAAAATACAAAAATACAAATAGTAAAATACAGTGGGGAGGAAAAGGGAAAAGAAAAGGGAGGAAGGGAGGAAGAAAAAAAAGTGTTGACTTCTGTGTGTCTGTTGCAATAGAATAAAGCATCAACATCAAACCTCAACTTTTTACTTTTCCATAGTAATATATACTAGCCATTTCTATAACAATAAATCTAATTGGTAAAAAAGTTTCATTTTTTTCCCACCTCAAGTACAAAGTCCAGAAGCAGTTTCCATCGGTGGTGGAATTCAATTTTTTTTACTACTGGTTCTGTGGACGTGGCTTGGTGGGCATGGCAGGGGAAGGATACTGCGAAATCCCCATTCCCTCCCCACTCCTGGGGAAAGGATATTGCAAAATCTCCATTCTCACCCCACTCTGGGACCAGTCAGAGGTGGTATTTGCCGGTTTTCCAAATTACTCAAAATTTCCACTACCAGTTCTTCAGAACCTGTCAAAACCTGCTGAATTTCACCCCTGGTTTCCATGTAGGAAGAGGAGTGATTTTCGACATGGAAACTGTTTCTATGTAGAAAATCACTCCTCTTTCTATGGAAGCCAATCTGCTGGCAGGAGAGACCAATCCAATCTTATCTGTACTGTTCACAGAGATTCCAGAATTAATAAAAATAGGTTTACTGCGAGATAAATAAATATGAAAATATTTTGAGGATAGGATGTTTGAATGGATGTTATGGAAAAGTAGCATTGTCAGTCAATCCTATGAATTATTTCTATCTTGGTCTCTATTTAGAGCAGGGCCCTGACAAACTCCCAGCCTGCAGGCTAGATGCGTCACACACACTGGCCATGCCTAGTTTAATGAAGGGAAAAAACATCCCGATATGTCACGTGACGCCACCGTGATGACGTGAGTTTGACACCCATGATTTAGAGATATTTTGGTTATATCAGATAGCATTATTAAAACTTACAGGCTCAACAAATTCAAACTTCTTTCTCTCTTGCACTTCTTGGATTTTGAAGACGTATTCTAATGATGCGTCATAAAAATTTTGATGTTCTCTGTCAATCTGGGTATCTGCCTAAAATTGAAACATAAAATGATTGTAAAAATATACAATTTATGCTATTAGTATTGTTATAATTGCATCAGGAAAGTGTTCTGGAACAGAAACTCCATATTGATTCAATATATCCTATAAAAAATAAGCACACAATAAATTCTCATGGTTAGGTATTCTACTGGATTAGGAGAAGCAAATTGTTTCTTTTTTTCAAATTAAAAAAAAATCTACAGGAATAGATAGATCAGCATGAAAATCTATGCACTGCAAAGTATACAATCATCTGAGATTCATATTTCCATGGAAGGAAATTCAATGATCTAATCACAGAGTTGCTACAGAAAACTCACTCTTGATTTCAGACATGATGAATTATTTGGTCTGAGAACTATTCTTAAAAAAACCCTGAGAGCAATAAATAGTTCTTAGTTTTGGGAAGGGAGGGGTTGCTTCTGATGTATCTTAGTTTTATTTAGTATTTTCTCTGATCCAGAACATAAATGATTATGTTAAAGAGTGGAGTCAGTTAGATCAAACTCAAATTAATTGTTAGACAAAATACATTCCTCTTATGGAAAAGAACAAGAAAAAGTACTATAGAAATCTAGACTGAGTTAAAAGTGAGTAGAGGATCATTTTGTAATCATGTGCTATCTATCTATCGATCAATCGACCGACCGACCTAGCTACCTACCTATCTACCGTGTTTCCCTGAAAATAAGACCCTGTCTTATATTTTTTTGAACCCTGAAAATGGTTGGCCTTATTTTTGGGGAGATCTAATTATTTTGGGGCGCATGGAGCAAGACGGGGCTCCTTTTGCCGTCTTACCTGATTTCCAGCTCTGTCTCCCTAATCCTAACCAGAGGAAATGGTGGGGAACAGCTGCGCATGCGGTTAAGTATTTTGGGGGGAGGGTTTATTTTGGGGGGGAGGGCTTATTTTCAGGGAAACACAGTATCTATCTATCTATCTATCTATCTATCTATCTATCTATTAAATGTAAATAATGATTGATTATCATTATCAGATTCAGAAGTATAATGGAAAGGATTATAAAGAAAGAAGTTAAACAGAAATACATGATCCCTCATGAATGTACATGAATTCTACAATCCATATCTAAAATTTAGCCAGTGAAATATGGATAATCGATAAAATATAGATAAAATGACAGTCTAGAAACCATTTATTGCACAGTCAAATTTATACAGCAAAGATTTCAAAGAAGTAAGTAATACATAGGGTATTTTTACTGGTCCCAAGCCAACGACAGATACGTCTACAAATCCCATTGAATCAATAGTACTTTAGTAAGATCATTCAACAGACATCCAGAGGACTTATATGCAATTAACTTCTTTTGACTTTGGGTAACTGCCTATTGAGATAAAGTTCCTTTAATCACCAAAAAAAAACCCAACCCCTTTAGCAACTTTAGAGAACTTCTGGAAAATATGGAGGGCAATGTTGGTGTTCGATGCACCGAAAAGCATGGTATAAACCAGTCTTTTCTGTTATGGTACTTACTAGGTAGACGTAGTCCTTGACTTATGACCACAATTGAGCCCAAAATTTCTGTTGTTAAGCGAGATAGTTGTTAACTGAGTTTTTCCTCATTTTCTGACCTTTCTGGCTGCATTTCTTAAGTGAATTACCACAGTTGTTAAGTTAGTAACCCAGTTGTTAAATGAATCTGGCTTCGCCATTGCCTTTGCTTGTCAGGAAGTCGCAAAAGGTGATCACATGACCCCGGAACACTGCAACCGTCATAAATAGGAGTCAGTCGCCAAGTGTCTGAATTTTGATCGCCTGGCCATGTTGCAATGCTTGTGAGTGTAAAAAATGGTCGTAAGTCACTTTTTTTGGGTGCCTTGGTAACTTTGAACAGTCACTAAATGAACTGTTGTAAGTCAAGGACTACCTGTATGTTGGATTTCCAGTCTCAGAACAGCCAGTGATCAGGGAGGGTGAAGTGTATTTGCAAAACAACTGGATGACATCATGCTAGAATAGATCATACTAGAATAAATGTTGGGTTTCACCCTATGGATGATGGAAATACATTCCCGAGGAACCAGACTGAAGGGATGCTTATAAGGAGTGGAGGATGATAATATTCTTGAGGAATAAATCGTTAAAAAAAATTGCAAAGCCCAACAAAAAGAATAAAGAAGTTAAAGACTTCTAACAGTCATACCCTACCCAACACTTCCCCCTCCCTTTTTGGGAGTGGGTGCGTCTGTGGGCAACATTCTAGAATCCTCAGTGGGCTATGAAATGTTTAGCTTGAGAGTCTGACAGTGAATAACAGGAAATAGGAATAATCTGGTGATTTTTCTACTTGCTGTTATATTCTTTTGTTCTAACAGCTGAAAAAAATAATGAGACAGATACTAGACCAAGCACCGCTACTAATTTGAATAATTACTAAAAAATGAGATCAATATTCCACAATGAACCATTAGTAGTTTTGTTTCAAATACTTAAAACTGATGTTTTAATTGTTTGAAACAAAAATTGTTTGAGAAGGGCCCTTCCGACTCTGCTATTCTGTTATGTTTCAAAATATTTTTCAAATCTAAACATGTCTTTGTGCATCCCTGTCTTTCAACCCTAAATTAAGTGACATAAGGTGACCTAACTTTCATCTGACAAGTAATCGTTGTATATTACTTCTTTTAAATTCATTAATCTTCCTTCAATAGCTTCTTGTCAAAGACAACATGAAGGAAAAACATATTAAATCCAGAGCTTAAATATCTTGGGTCATAAAAGAAACACAGTTAGGCTCATATTTAAATTATTAAAACAGACAAACACTCTCCTTTGAGAACAACATCACTTTGACCTCATGTATTTATTTACATAATAAAATATTTTCATTTCTGCTCTGCATAAAACAAGTGTGTTTTATATCTTTTGCTTTGCTCCTTTTAAATTTGAAAATACCAAATCCCAGTTGCAAAAACTTACATCCTGCAGGTGTGACTCCTTTTTCTTAGCTGATAAATTTAAGTGCTTCTCCAGGATGGAATAATACTTTTCACTTTCTTTGTCAAACTTCTTCTTTCCTTCCTGGAAAATAAAGACACTTATAAAATAAAGAATTGGAAAGTCAAATAAATGCTTATGTTATAAAGTAAAAAAAAAAATATGTTCATTTTCCCCCAGAACTTAGAAATGGTGGCTTAAATATGAGAGATCAAAACTGATCTCTCAGTTGCTGTGAAGACTCAGAATTTAAATGCAAAATGGGTCCTTCACACCTCAATCATTGTTTCTATAATGAACAGATTTTAGATTCAAAGACAAAAGGTTACCTCAGAACATATAATTGCTGATAAATTCGTAACTCCTTAAACCAGGGGTGTCAAACTCGATTTCATTGATGGCCACATCAGGGTTGTGTTTGAGCTCTGTGGGCCGGGATGGGTGTGCCCAGCTCGAAGTCACTCATGTCAGGGGCACCTGTGGCGGCCCGAGCGCTCTGCCAGCAAAAACGAGCTCTTGAGCTCTATTTTGAGCCGCAACGGCCTCCTGCAACCCTCTGCCAGTGAAAACAGAGCTCGCGAAGGCCACATACGGCCCTCCCGAACTCCATTTTTGCTGGCAGAAGCATCGCGCGTTGGTCCTTCACTGTTTCTAGGGCGGCCTGACAGGCCAGATCTAAGTACCCCATGGGACGGACCTGACCCACGGGCCTTGAGTTTGACACCCCTGCCTTAAACCAAATGTGTTTTTCCCCCCCCCAGGATTGCACTTTAGTTGTGCATGACAGTCGCATGATATTGAAAAAGGATGCCGCTGCTTTAAAGAGTTGCCCCTAGGTGCCACTTGTGTAGCATGGCACACTCTGAAGTGTCTTCTTCTCCTTCATAGCTGGAGTCTTCCACAGCCAATCACATGATGAGGTTGTTACAGGACTTTCATAATTGGTTCCCCTTATATGTCAGCAAAGAATGGTAGCCCTCTTTGGATCTGGTGGACCCAAAGATCTGATAGTCCCAAATTAGGAGCATTTACATGCATGCTGGATAAATTAAAACTGTGTGGGATGGTGGCAATGAATGCTAAGCCAATCTGCACATGCTATCTGTAATTATCAGCAAAAAAGGGCAAGATATTATTCTGAATACCTCTCCTAATCTGAAATTATTCAACGTGGCATACTAGGTATGTGAGAATGCATAATGATAAAGCATCTCTTTCCATGTCCAAGTTATGCTGGATGCTTTACTAATGTTTGGGTATGTTAGGCCCATGGAATAATACTAAATATGCCTTATAAAGACGATATCTAGCATCATAACTGCTTATGAGTTCTAAACAAACTGCCCAAGGAACTGCTGATTCAGTTCTACAGAGGAATTATTGAGTCTGTCATCTGCACCTCTATAACTGTCTGGTTTGGCTCTGCAACCAAACAAGATAAACACAGACTTCAACAGATAATTAGAACTGCGGAAAAAACAATGGCTACCAACCTGCCTTCCATTGAGGACCTGTATACTGCACGAGTCAAAAAGAGGGCTGTGAAAATATCTACAGACCCCTCGCATCCTGGACATAAACTGTTTCAACTTCTACCCTCAAAACGACGACGCTATAGAGCACTGCACACCAAGACAACTAGACATAAGGACAGTTTTCCCCCGAATGCCATTACTCTGCTAAACAACTCATTCCCACAACACTGTCAAACTATTTACTAAGACTGTCTTACTATTATTCTTCTCATCCTTCCTATTACCTATCTCCTTCCACTTATGACTATAACCATGTTGCTTGTATCTTTACGATTTATATTGTTTTATTTGTTTCCTAGTATGATTTGATTGCTTATTAGTAACCTATGGCTATCAGTGTTGTATCTTATGATTCTTGATGAATGTATTTTTCTTCTATTTATATACACTGAGGGCATATGCACCAAAGACAAATTCCTTGTGTGTCCAATCACACTTGGCCAATAAAAATTCTACTACTACTCTACTACTACTACTACTACTGCTTATTTATTCATTCATTCAAATAATCTATTTTCCGCATCCAGCTGAAGCAACTATACAAATGAGCAGTAGTGTGAACCTAGCTATCATGCATGGCTGTGTTTGTGCACTGGAATAAAGGATAATGTGATTTATTGGATTCTGGTTTGTAAACCATGATTTCTGGTTCAATGCCAGGTTCCCAATTGGTGGTCTGAAAATCAATGATGTGATTGAGGAGGTCATGGCCTATAGCCGTGATGGCGAACCTATGGCACGCGTGCCACAGGTGGCACGCGGAGCCATATCAGTGGGCACATGAGCTCAGCTCCGGCGTGCATACGTGCGCCAGTCAGCTGATTTTTGGGACTTTTGGGCCCACCGAAAGTCAGGAAAAAGGCTGTTCCCGGTCTCTGGAGGGCCTCCGGGGGAGTAGGGAAGGCTATTTTTGCCCTCCCCAGCCTCCTAGAAAGGCTCTGGAACCTGAGGAGAGCAAAAAAACGGGCCTACCTTGCCATCGCATGCCAAAAGTGGGGGAAGCGCGGGGGGGTTGCATACGCATGCGCGGGGGGTAAGGCGCATAGAATTACGGGTGTGGGCACTCGTGTGAGCAACCCCCCTGCACTCCCCCCACTTTTGGCACGCGATGGCAAAAAGGTTAGCCATTACTGGCCTATAGTCTCCAGCGTACCTTCTCTATGGTTTGATGATTTGGGGAAATCATCAGATCACAGAAAATGCTTTGAACCCCTACAAGTCTTACAAATCAATTTCAAATGATTTTTTTTTTACTTTTGCATTAAAAAAAGAACTGAAATTCTGAGATGCCACGAATGCCTTTATAATATAATGCCTGCGGACATCATACTGATCTGTGAGCTTTATGGTAGTCTTCACAATCGGCAAAAACACCCAGAAGTTCTGAAAGTATCTAAGAAAAGAAAAACGCTCTGATTTAAAGGGTTTTTTTTAAAGATAGGAAATTAATTAAATGCATTACTTTGTCACCTGCATATATACCTTCTTTATACCACCAATGCCAAATTCTCATTTGGCATTATTTTATATGGATAATTGGATAAACAGAGAGTTTAAATAAATAAAAGAAAGAACATAAAGCAGTTAAGCAGGTTAGTTTTACAAACAGAAAAAAATCATTAGGTCAGATTTAGAAAACTTTGATGACTCAGTTGGCACCACAGCCGACATCCAGACAGACAGGTCTGGCTCAAAGCAATGTTGATCGTTAAATTTTTCCCAAGTACCCGCAGCAACTTTTTGGGAAGAAAGGGGGACAAACAGCTAGTAAAAAATCTCTACTGTTCCATTTTTAACTGTCTGAGATTATCCTTTGCCAGAAATATCCAGGGACAACTGGAAATAAATTCCAGTATGAGTTGGCAGGAAGCATAAGACAAGGACTTTTATGCTTCCATATGTCACTCACATGCTCTGCAAGATAGAACAAGTTGGTTCAAGAGCTGACAGTTCACGTTGTTAATGTTTATCTCTTGCAGGAAGTTTTCTCATTTTACCTCCCAGTTGTTTTTCAGGTGGAGTCAACAATTTCATATGCATTCCAGCTGTATGTTAAAATATACAGAAGCCAAGCAACATACACAGCTGCTGAAGTTTAAACTAAGTTTACAAACGTAACTTTGGAAGAGGGGAATTCAAGGCAAAAGAGACCATACAGTAACACCACATCTGCACAGTTGTTGATACTGTTATCAAAATTTCAGAAATTTCAGTTTAATATAAAAAAAATCCAGAGAAACAATTGGACCTTTGTTTGCAAAGAATTCCAAATGTTTATTACATAATAAGTGCTGTGGAGAATTTAACAAGTTTTACTTGGAAAGTTGAGAGTACTGACTCTTGATTATATTAATTGGAAGTATTTGTTTTGGTCGCCATGATGTAAAAAAGATGTGGAGGCTCTAGAAAGAGTGCAGGAAGAGCAACAAAAATGATTAGGGGACTGGAGGCTAAAACATATGAAGAACGGTTGCTGGAACTGCGTATGTCTAGTTTGATGAAAAGAAGGACTAGGGGAGACATGATAGCAGTGTTCCAATATCTCAGGGGCTGCCACAAAGAAGAGGGAGTCAAGTTATTCTCCAAAGCACCTGAGGGCAGGACAAGAAGCAAAGGGTGGAAACTAATCAAGGAGAGAAGCAATTTAGAACTAAGGAGAAATTTCCTAACAGTGAGAACAATTAATCAGTGGAACAACTTGCCTCCAGAAGTTGTGAATGGTCCAACACTGGAAATTTTTAAGAAGAGGTTGGATAACCATTTGTCTGAAGTGTTGTAGGGTTTCCTGCCTAAGCAGGGGGTTGGACTAGAAGTCCTCTAAGGTCCCTTCCAACTCTGTTAGTCTGTTATTCTTGATAAGTACTCTCACTGAATTGCTCAAATCACATCACTCCCTTACAGACCATATGTTGACTCTCTCCTACTTTATTAAGAGCTGCTGTTATGGGATCTCAACCTGGGTTCAATAAACTAAGGTTATCTTTTCCCATAGATAATTGTGATTACCTAGCTATCTGCAGGAATTTGGTGTCATCTTTGCTATCATTGCTGTGGGTCAAGATCAGGGGTGCTCCTGGGTCTAATGCCAAATCTATAAATCTAAAATAGCACTTACATGATCTGAGCATCTTTTGCCCAAAATTTCTATAGACCATTCAAAGATCAGGTCAATGCAAAGGAAAGATAAAGAGCAAACAGCAGATATTTTGTGTACAGACCAACTCAGGCTAGGCTGTGTGTTTCATAATAGAGGTAGGAAAGATTCAAAATCCAGAATATCCCTCCTAATCAGTCAATAGTGTAGACAACTTAGATGGACTATTAATATTAGTATTTCAACCAGTAGAATCTGGCAGCAGATAATAAGTTCTTTGATTATTGTGAGGAAGGAACATGTCTGAATTGTTCAACACGTTAAAATGAATGTTGTCATCTACTAAAAACCAAAATTAACTTATAAGGAAGAAGTAGCTATATGGTAGGAGAATATAAGCGTGGGAATCTAAATAGGGGAACAGAAAAAAATTGATCTCTCTCTTTAATTGTCCAGTTTGCCAACATATTTGCTACAAATCCCAAGAAATTACAACTGTCATAATTAAGTCAGTGCAGTGAAACAGATCCTAGTATTGTTCAACGATTGATATGATGCAACTGTTGATACCCTGAACTATGCATGGGGAATTTCCCAGTGAAAGCAGAACTTCAGCATTGAATTCTTACAGTACAGTACAGTCCTATTAATCATATTGTTTCACTCAATCAACTATTTGTAATACAAAATGCTAGCCTGTTGTGTAAAATCTGCAGCTCTGTTCATAAAAGGGCCTTGTTCCGTGCGACAAGCCATTTACTTGCTTGCAAATGCCATGAGTTTCACAATTCTCATTTAAGGCACATCGACAATATCCAACTGACTGACCCCCATATGTGGCAACTCTGCAAGTGTGAATGAAAATGGTATAGATCAGGGCTGTCAAATTTGCGGCCTGCGGGCAGATGCGTCACGCGCTGGCCATGCCCACACGCCCAATTTAGTGAAAGGGAAAAAAGTCACGATATGTCAAATGCCTCTGCCGTGACGATGCGAGCTTGATTCCCCTGGAATAAATGCATTTTTTTGAAATTTAGCAAGAACACTGCAATAACTGAAAGCCACATCTTTGGTGCTTTTGAATCAGCCTTGACTTTTGGCAACTGCCTGGACCAATCCCTGCAGTCAACATTTTTGGCAGTGGTTTATCATTGCCTTTTTCTGCCTTGAGCCGAGATTCACTAGGCAAAGTCGTTCAACTGTGTTCCAATTTCTAGCCTGTGGCTTTTAACACCTATAATCAAACTGGCCCTCAACAGAAAGTATTAGTATTATTATAATATTTAGTGAACCAGTACAAGTTTGGTTCACTGAAGAAAAAGAAAACCAACACTTAGAATACGGTATCTAGAACATGGGTGTCAAACTCGTGGTGTCAGGTTGCTGTCATGTGATGTATCGTGACATTTTTCCCTTCACGGAGCTAGGCTGGCATGGCCTGGGTGCGATATATCCGGCCTGTGGGCCGCCAGTTTAACACTCCTGAACTAGAAGCGCTATTGCCAACTTGTAACCTATGAATTCAATGATTAACTTCCATAATATTCTATACTGAATTATACTGAGTTATCATAATAAGGACATTGTTACATATGCTGCAGATAAAGTAAATATAATATGTAAAACATCAAACTGGGAAGAAATAATGACAACTTCATCACTAACTTGCTCACAGCTCTATGAATTGCTGATTGTTGGGTTTCTTACAAATAAACTCTCTGTATTAAGTCCCACAAGCCACAGGACTGCAGCCTTGAAATCTCAGTCATGATTTGCATGCAAAAATATGTAACCACTAACGATTATGAAGTCGAGATGAGCAGATGCTCCCTATGGATCAGCAGAGAAACTGCAAGAAGGAAATTCTTCTCAAACTTTCTTTCCACTTACAAGATAATATCATAGATTTAGCCTGATGATTTACTAAGTAACACCCAAAAGTATTTTCCGGATTTGCTTACTTTTTTGTGTGTGTTACCAGGATCAGGAGCTTGTGAATTTGGAGGGGGGGTGGTGTTATGAGAAACAGATTAGGCTTTTGTTTTGGAAGCAGAGGGGTGGTCTTTGTTTCTGAACCTGACACCAATTATACTTGCTGCTAATAAAGGCATTCAGTGTACAAGAACGGCTGGAGATTAAACTATAAAATAAAGATCATTAATGACTTAAGCATTTGGTACAGGAATTTATTTTGTAGATTCCACAAAGAGCAAAAAATAATGATGAAAATGATCTATTGGGAAAAAGCAAAACCCACAATAGATACTTTGGATCCAACAAACTGTCCTACTCTTTGGGGTTCCTCAGAATTCTTCATCCACTGTGGGGTGCTACAAAGAACAAGGGGTACGGAGAATGAGCTGCCTCTGTCCTAATTTTTTTGGGGGGGGGCATTCTATCTTTCTTGGAATATCGGACATTAATATGATTGAGCGCGCCCAGAAGTACTTCACAAGAAGAGTACTCCACTCCTCTACTCACAATAGAATTCCCTATGCTACCAGGCTTGAAATTTTGGGCTTGGACAACCTGGAACTGTGCCGCCTGCGGTCCGATCTAAGCACAGTACACAAAATTATCTGCTACAACGTCCTACCTGTCAATGACTACTTCAGATTCAACCTCAATAATACACGGGCAAACAATCGGTACAAACTCAAGGTAAACCGCTCCAAACTCGACTGCAGAAAATACGACTTCAGCAACGCCTGGAATGCTCTATTGGACTCCGTTGTTACAACCTCAAACACCCATAGCTTCAACCTCAAACTGTCTACCGTGGAACCCCCCCCCCCCATTCCTAAGAGGTCCGTAAAGGGGGCGTGCATAAGAGCACCAGCATGCCTACCATCCCTGTCCTGCTGTCCCTCATTTATTTGTATTCATTTCCTTCATATCTATGTTTATATTTATACCTGCTATCTTGTACATGTTTGACAAACTAATAAATAAAAATTCCTCTTCTTTGTAGCACCCCACAGTGGATGAAATATTCTGGAGAGCCCCAAAGAGCTACTGTGGGATTTGCTTTTTCCCCAATAGATCATTTTCCCCATTATCTTTTGCTCTTTGTGGAAAGGACAAAATAAATTCCTGTACCAAATGGTTAAGTCATTAATGTGCTTTGATAAACTGTAAATATTTTCCAAATCTACCTACACACAGAACCAGCAGTCAATTAAAATTCCACCATTCCTCCTAGAAGGGGAAACAAAAGATAGTCTGTTACAATAAGGGCAATAGTTCACCTGCCTTAAGATTCAATGTTTTGAAACCAGCTATTTGGGGGGGAAGAAAAAACTTAACTATGATTTCCTGTTACCAGATCATCCAGTGACCTATGAGGTCCATTTACTGGAAAGCAAGTAATACAGCTTTTTTAATTGTCTCTATTCTTACCACATGCTGGCATTTTTTATTCCAATGAAAGAAGAAAAGTACTTAGAGGAGCCTTGGTAGATGTCAAAGCCATTCGTCACAAGTTTCAGCTGAATTTATATCTTCATTTTTATTGAGACTATGATCTCGCTGTTGAGGATTTCTCAATAAAAAATTAGCAAGCCAGTCTTTTCAGCTTCGAAAATAAAACTGCTTGACAAATATTCCCAGAACACTTCTAAAACAAAAACACCAACTTTCAAATTTATGGGTCAGCAAGAACAAAATGCCCATCTTTAACTGCCAATAAAAATACATGTTTATTTTTTTCATGGAAGCCCCCATTGCAACCTCTTAAGATTCAAAGAAAATCACAGTAAAGGTGGGAGAGAAGCAAAGGGCCGTATTTTCTAGGAGCAAAGGGATTTCTTTTGTGGGCAATCAGAGCATTTTCAACTATGCCAAGAAATCTCCTCTTACCTGCCCCCCTCCCAAAAAAAGCAATTACTTGTAGTTTATGGTCAATAAACTAGTAATATTGGATGTCACTCTGGAATACCAGCATTCCTTCCATAATCCTTTAAACCTTTGTTTTTCCAAACCAGCACAAAAAGAAAAGAAAACCCTACTCCCAATAAAATTGGGAAACAAAAAGCAATTTTTCATCCATTATAAGCATTTGTTCTTGCCTGTCAAAATTAACTGCTAACTCTTTCGCATTTGGGACCCGTCTGTACCTTGGTGTGCTGAATCCATTGTTGTGTGTAATTCCTTCTTAGTCTCTTAAAATAATACAAACGGAAACCTATTCCTAATTAAGATAAGTTGCTCCTCGTGTTTGGGTTTCTGTTTGGATGAGCATATCTATAGACGATGCAAAAAAGACACCCAGCCCAAAAAGGAACAAAAAGACCCTGGACCCTAATTCCAAGGTTAATATCAGACCAACAATCAAGTAAACAAAAAGACTCCAATCAAGAAACTGCCAAAGAAGCCAACAGCAAACAACCCAACCAAAATTTTTTTAAGACCACCCATTGTCCATTGTCTCCTCCCTCCCTCCCTCTCTTCCCTTCCCTTCCCTCCCTTTTCTTCTTCCTTCCCCTCGTTCCTTCTTTTTCCTTCCTTGCTCTCTTCCCATCTTCCCATCTTTTTCTTTGTCTTTCCTCTTTCCCTTTCTCCTTTCCTGTTCCTTCTTGGATGCTCAAAAGGGGAAACCTTTCTCCTTTTGTTTTGTTTTACTTTTAGTTTGTTTTGCTAGCCCTCTGCCAGCAAAAGCTCCATTTCCCCCACCCACCCACCCCACAAGCTCCATTTTCACTGGCAGATGGCTGCAAGAGGTCGCAGCTGAAAATGGAGCCTGGGAGGGCTGCATGAGCCCCCCCCCCCAGCTCCATTTTTGCTAGCAGAGGCACCACGGGATGGTCCTTTGCTGTTTCCAGGGTGGCCCCACGGGCCAGATCTAAGCATCCCACAGGCTGCATCCGGTCCACGGGCCTTGAATTGGACACCCCTGCACTAGAATATAAACTGACAGCAAACAGCACTCCTTACTAGCACTGATGATGTTACTTAGTTTGGGTAATGAAACGTCTGCAAGAAAGCTCAGAGACCACCATGGACCCTCAAACTTTGATAACAATGTCAATTTTCTCTGGAAGAAAGAACAAGTCACTAAACAGATAGGTCAATAAACAAGTAACCCAAACCACTAGTGTCATCTTTTTAAAATATCATCTATGGCGATTTAAGAACTTTAGAATGGGTTAAACCAGGGGTGTCAAACTGGCGGCATACTGGCCGGATGCATCACGTATAGGCCACACCCACTCCAGCTCCATGAAGGGAAAAAAACATCACGATACGTCATGTGACGGCAACGTGACACCACGAGTTTGACACCCTTGGGCTAAACTAAATGCATTTATGAAAGAGAAAACATGTGTTCTATATATGGTACAATGTACCTTAAAAATCCAATTTCATTTTTAGCATATTTATATACCACTCCTTACATTAAGGAAATAACTCTTCACATCCATGGAAAAGTAGAAAAAATATCCACAGGTATCTTAAAAAGTCAGTTTTGTTTTTAGGAAGATCACCAGCTCTTTATATTTTGTAATGATCAGTGATATTTTAACAACTCTTCCCAATGGAATATGGTAGATAATTGGTCCAATATATCTCCTTACTAATGACATAATGGAGAAGACAGGCATTCCGAATGGAAATAATGGCATAGGAAACTTACAAAAATCCAGACTGTTTAGCCATTAGATTTATTTAACCATCTACTCTGATTCGCAACAGCTTATTTTTGTCTTATCTTCTTGTCAACTGGAGTCATCAGGGATTAAAACAGTGATCTTCATTCTAAACATGTGCTCAACCACTGAGTCATTACACAATAGGAAGTTGTGGGTGTAATACTTGCACTGTTGCTTGCCTGGACAAAAAAGAGGCAGGCCACCTTCATAAAAAAGTATCATTAATGGGAAACTTTTTTTTTTTGCGTACAGGGATCTAACTTGCAAAACATGTTACTGATGAAAGATTGCTTGCTTATCTCAGGAGAAGAAGGAAGCATTACAGACTCTCAAGTTCCCACAGTGTCTTAAATAGCAATAGCACGTCAATTTATATACCACTTCGCAATGCTTTACAGCATTGCAGTTTACAGAGTCAGCCTATTGCCCCCAGCGATCTGGGTGCTCATTTTACTGACGGTCAGAATCGAACTGCTGAACTGCTGGAAGCCGGCAGTCAGCAAAAGTAGCTGCAATACTGCATTCTAACCACGGCTCTAAATCCAGGTCAAATTATGTGGTTAGAAAGTATGGGTAGTGGAAGATGACTTGTTTTGGTTCCCTGGGGATAGCAATAGAGCTTAATGTTGGAGTAGGGTTAACCAAGGAATCTTGCTTGCTTCCTTTCTTGCTGATTTATTTATTTGCAAAATTTATTGGCCACCCATCTTACCACAGGTTAAATCTGGGCGGCTTATACTACTAAAGATAAAACTGTACAAAACCTAGATCAGTGATGGCTAACCTTTTTGCCATTGCGTGCCAGGAGCGGGGGAGGGGGTGTTTACATGCGCGCGCACCCACACCCATTATTCTATGCGCCCTGCCCCTGTGCATGTGACCCTCCCGCTCCTGGCACACAATGGCACGGTAGGCCCATTTTTTGCTGTCCCCAGCCTCCCAACTTCCGGTTGGCAAACGAGCTGTTTTCGGCCTCCGGAGGTCCTCCGGGAGGGGGGGGGAGGAGGCCGTTTTTTGCCCTCCCCAGACTCCTAAAAAGGGTTTGGAGGCTGGAGATAGCAAAAAATGGGCCTTCTGGTCCCATCGGAAGTTGGCAAACGGGTCATTTCTGGCCTCCAGAGGGCCTCTGGGGGTGGGGATGGGGGAAGGCTGTTTTTGCCCTCCCCAGACTCCTAGAAAGGCTCTGGAGGGTGGGGAGAGAGAAAAACAGGCCTTCCCCACCCCCCACGGTCTTCCGGAGGCAGGAAACAGCTTGTTTCCCTACTTCTGGTGGGCCCAGAAGGCCCGAAAATCAACTGGCCAGCGCACGCATGGGCACTGGAGCTGAGCTTGCGTGCCCACTGATATGGGTACGCTTGCCACCTGTGGAATGCGTGCCATAGGTTCCCCATCACGGCCTTAGATGATATAAATAAAATACTACAAAGATCCCAATTACTGGGGGAGGGGGCGTGGCTGGGATGGGCGTGGCCAGCTCGATGTCACTCATGTCCTGTGGTGGCCCAAGTGCTCTGCCAGCGAAAACATGCTCCTGAGCTCTGTTTTCAGCTGTGATGGCTTCCTGCAACCCTCTGCCAGTGAAAACAGAGCTGAGGAGGGCCGCACACATCCCTCGCAAGCTCTGTTTTCACTGGCAGTGGCACGGTCCATCGCTGTTTCCAGGGCAACCCCGCTGGCCGGATCTAAAGACCCTGCAAGCCAGATACGGCCCATGGGCCTTGAGTTTGACACCCCTGGTTTAAAGTAATTGGTAACTGGTGTTACTTATGAGCCCACATAAGTTTCAAAAGCTTTTTCTGACTCAATACAGTATAAGGTTTTTGGGTTTTTTAAATCATTTTATCCAATTTGTATTCTCAAATATCTTGGGAAATTCTGGGATTTATAGCCCCAACACATTTCTGTATTGGAAAAGAGTAATTTAAACTAGATTCGATCCACCAACATTTCCTGAGTGAGCTAATTTCATCTTAATTATTTACTATATAAAATTACTTATTTTTAAGGCTTAAATCTCTTACAAAACAATTTCACAGCATGTCAAACATTCTAGTTATTATAAGAGAAGGAAGTGAGTTCTCTATCACTGTTCTACACATTTTCCCTACAAACAATTATGTCATCTCCTTTATATAACCCCCCCAAAGCAAATGTTTAGCTTTTCAAAGTGAAGTATCTCATTCCCTTGATCATTTTGTTTGCTTTTTTACATGACCTTAAATTAAAGAGGTTGAAGTCACAAACAGTGGAAAATATTACTTATCTTATAAAGTGTCTGCAGATTTATACTCCTCTTTGCTAACTTTCTCTGGGGTAGAGAGGGAGAATCGAAAACCAAAAGCATCTATTTAATGCAGCATCTGCTAAATATATTTTTTTCCTTGCAGTTATCAAGTAACATCACAGCATAACTCTCCCTGTCGTTTTGAGCCAGAACCTTTCTATAGGAAAACAATCTCATGCTCATCATCAAAGATTGTATACAAATGTTTTCCTGTTTATAGAAATGGGGAAAACAAGGAGGGAAAATAAATGAATTAATCTGAAGGTTAATCAAGGCTGCCCAGCCCTTAAGTAGACTAAGCAATTACTGTCAGATTCTGATATAACATTATTGTTTTAGGCTTAGCCACTGCTATAACATCCATATCTGGGACACAACAACAGAAGGCCTCTCTAGCGTAGATGATCAAGAAAAAGTAGGCAATAAAAAAAAATCAAGATCAGAATCATGCAACAAGCAAGAGAACACTCTTCTCATAGTCTCCAGGTATCAGAACTCCAACTGTTTCCTTTAGAAGATATGTAAGATGTTATAAGACATAATAAATATCTATTATAACTGATTTTATTATTTATTAGAGTTATACGGTTGCCCACCTTGCAATACACTACTCGGGATAGCTAACAACAGTAATAAAAACAGAAGCAATAAAAAGAATTCCAAAACAAGAAAAAAAAATCAAGAAAAAATGGAGCTCCAATCCATAACTATACCCTTTCGACTCCAAAATCCTTAGATTCCAACCCCACTGTCCTAGCACTTGTGGGAAAAGCCAGCTGTTCATAGTTTTCTGGAAAGATAAGAGAATGGGATCCTACCAGAACTTAAGAGGAAGAGACTTCCACAGGACAGGGGCAGCTACAGGAAAAGCATAGTTCCTAGGTGAGATTTAAGGGTAGAGCCCAGAGTAGGTTCACTATATCCAATCTAGTGGAATGAACAAATACCTTCAGGGAGAAGGTGGTCCCACCAAGAATTTGGTTCTGTGCCATATAAGGCTTTAAAGGTGATAACCAGCATTTTGAAGGTACACAACACAGAAATAAATTGAGAGTGTTTAATGTCCCATAATCTTCAATAGCACCCCTTCGATAACGTTATCCTTGTCAAGCCCAAAGAATCAGAAGTACACATTAAGCTCCAGTTTAGTTCATTTATTGCTCATGTCTATACGCAAGAATCTAATGACCTAATAGTCAGCACTAAATTGGTGCTAGATAAGAGTCAGCAGAAGTCAAGGTATTGGACATAGACTGTTTATGGGAATGTAATGATTCTAGGCTGATTACTCTCTTGACTCCGCCTTTCAGTCTCTCAAAACTTTTGGTTTAACTGCTCTGACTAACTTAGTCAAGAGCATGAAAAAAAAAATTAAAGGCCTGTTCATCCAATATTGGTGATGTGGAATCCTGAACATCCAACTTTTAGAAGTGTGCATTTCAACATCCAGGATTCACCAGCCAGTCTTGCTGGCTAGAGAATTCTGGGTATTGAAGTCCATACATCTAAAAGTTGCCAAGATTGAAAAACCCTGCAAAGTGAATATGATCTGCAACAAAGCTGACAGCTTTGGTCAGGGGCTATGTAGAACAATGAACCTAACGCTGTAGCATTAAAGTACAGCCAACAATTATGTATGCTAAGCTTTATGGAAAGCATTACATAGTGAGAGGTTTTTTTTAAAAAAAATAAACTAAATTGAACTGCAAATTGAGAATATAGAAATCAATTTTCTTCACTGCATTCTTTCATCAGAACACTTTTTTTATTTTTTTTAAAAAATCATATTATTTTAACAACCAAACTATTTGTATTGTAGTACCAGACCAGGCTGAAACTTACTTAATTATTTACAGCATTTACCTGTATATCTTGCTCTTCAGTCTGGAAAGCTTTAAGAGTGACTTACAGTATAAAATAATATTTTTTTAAAAATAACAGACTATCTCTTCCCCTCAGTCTCCTGATTTAAAAAGACATCATATTGAAAGAACAGGGAACAGAACGGGAAAAGAAAGTTTCAGTTATTTGCCTTGAGACTAAAGTATCTGCTACTCAAAATAATTTGGCAAAATCGCTTTATTCTTTACAGGCAGGCATGTGAGCATGTTATAGAAGTTCTCAGCTAGCTACAGTACGTAAGAAGAAAAGCCCTTTTTCCGTGGTTGGCATAGATCATTCTTTTCCTGTCTCTGAACTTTTATATCAAATAGGAGGGTGAATTAGAGACCAAAAGAGTTCTTCCAGCTGTACAAATTGCTTTGCTCCGTTCTAGCAAGTTTTTTTTAATTGTTGCTCTCCAAAGATTCTAATAGCATAATTGTTTCTCAAAACTGTCTCATAGGAGAAGGGTGAACAGGAAATAATAATAATCATAGGATTCAATAAGTGGACAAAAATGGCAAATGCAGTCTAAACATCTGGCTGTTCAACAAACCAGGGGTGAAATGCTACTGGTTCGCACGGTTCGGGAGAACCAGTAGCAGTTGCGGTGGGTGGTTCGGAGAGCCGGTAGCGGTGGCAGCACAAGGTTCCGCCCACCTGCCCCAACGTCATTACTTCCTGGTCTTAACTAAGAAGTAACCTGTTTTTGACCCTCTGCGCAAGTGTTGCATGTGCATGGCGCACGCATTTCCGAACCAGTAGGGAAGGTAAGTAGATTTCACCCCTGCAATAAACCATAATAATAATAATACTTGTTGTTCCTACTGGGAGAAAATTAGTAAAGAAAATGTATATTTGATTATACATATAATAACTGCAGCAAGAATAGTATTTGCACAAAGATTGAAAGCAGAGAAAATCCCTTTAGAAGGGAAAGTAATTAGAAAAATTTTGGACTGCACAGAGATGCATAGATTAACCTCAATGATTAAAGAGAAAGAGGATACGGAATATTTTAAGATATGGGGAAAATTTTATGATTGGATAGAAAAGAGATATAGTTAAAGAATTTGATAAGCAAACAGGAGAAAGCTACCTTAAATATATGTACTTTGGGGGAAATAGAGAAATGGAATGTAACAAACAAACTAACAAAAAGAAGTCATCGAAGAAACACCGAGATGACATACAAAAGGACCAATGTTGTTTGTTTTAAAAAAATAAAAAACTTTTTATTATTATAATAATAATAATAATAATAACAACAACAACAACAACAACAATACTTCTTGAATGCCATTGGCAGCAACAAATTCACCATCGGTCAATTGCAAAAGTCAGTTTTAATGGGGACAGCTTACATCCTGCCATGATACCTCTAACACCACCAAACATCAACATCTACCTATTACATCAATCCTCGGGTGCTTGGGAAAGACTTGATTGGAAGACAAAAATGTAATAATGCAACAGCGAGCTAGTAATGGGATAGGCAGGTACCATATGGCATTACGTTTATAGGGATATTTCAGGAATTGCAACAAGATCCTATAACTTGAAGGTCTGGGAGATTCTGAAATGCCGTGGAAATGTGAGGTATTGTTAATTCAAGATATAGATACGGAGCCAAATCAACAGAACAACAAACAGATCTGTTTCTTTCTGTGCCAAAAGGAATAGCAAAGCAGAAAGAATGCAGCACTGGGCGGAAGAGGGGAGGCGAAGAGCAAAGAAGTCTTCATTAATGTCTTAAAAAACATCAGTTTGCTCTTCCATCTTCTTTGATGTGATGCAGATTGTTGCAAAAAGGCCAAGGAGCACTTGAACAAATATTGCTAAATACTATTCAGAATGGATAAGACTGAACCACGAGGGAGCTGGGCCCTAAAAGCAGACATCGCAGTAATCCATGATTTCAACAACATTACCAGCTGGGATCCAGCTAACCACATTGACCAAATAAGGAAAGTGCCTAGATGCCTGGAATCCTTTCCCAGTTAGCTCACTCTACTTTTTTTCTCTCCCTACAGTTGGGGAATATAAAAGATAGAGGTCATTCTTCCCCTTCCCCCATATTTTCTAGCTCTGATAAACTTGATTGCCAGGCTACCCAATGCATACTGGGATTTGCTAACGGTAGGAGAAGGCAAGAGATTCAATGAGGTTAGCAAAAACGTGTCATATACTACTATTCTTCACCTATTTTGAATTACACTTTCCATTAACTTCCAGCCAGCATGAGCAAAAGATGAAGGGTCTGAAAAATGGAGTACAGATAGCCCTCAACTTTGTTGGTGTTAGTTGCGAACTCATGTCCGACCCATTGCAACCCCATGGACAACGTTCCTCCAGGCCTTCCTGTGCTCTACCATCCTCTGGAGTCCATTTAAGCCTACTGCTTCAGTGACTCCATCCAGCCACCTTGTTCTTTGTCGTCCCCTTCTTCTTTTGCCCTCAATTATTCCCAGCATTGGGCTCTTCTCCAGTGAGACCTTCCTTCTCATTAGGTGGCCAAAGTATTTGAGTTTCATCTTCAGGATCTGGCCTTCTAAAGAGCAGTCAGGGTTGATCTCCTCTAGGACTGACTGGTTTGATCACCTTGCAGACCAAGGGACTCACAGGAGTCTTCTCCAGCACCATAGTTCAAAGGCCTCAATTATTTGGCGCTCAGCCTTAACTTACAAGCGTTCATTAAATGACCGTTTGTAGTTACAAAGGCACTGAGAAAAATTGACTTATTTCTGTTTTTCCCACTTACAACAGTTGCAACATCCCCTTAGTCACATGATCAATATCCAGACACTTGGCAACTGGCATGTATTTATGACATGGGATCATGGGATCACCTTTTACGACCTTCTGACAAGCAAAGTCAATGCAGGAGTCAGATTCACTTTACAATTGTGTTACTAACTTAACAACTGCAGTGATTCACTTAACACCCGTGGAAAGAAAGGTCGTAAAATAGGTCAAAACTCACTTAACAACTGTCTTGGTTAGCAACAGAAATTGGGGGCTCAATTGTGGCTGTAAGTGGAAGATTATCCATATAAAAGTAGGAGGTTTTTAAGAAGAGACTGGACAGCCACTTGTCTGAAATGTTATAGGATCTCCTGCTTGAAGAGGGGGTTGGACTAGAAGATCTCCAAAGTCCCTTCCAGCTCTATTCTGAATTTCAAGACAGGAAATCATTAGACTTAATACATAAGATCGGAAGCCTGGTTAATCATAAACACAACTAATATTTACTCTCTTTATCTTCCCCATATTTATCAATTTAATAACTTTGGCAAATCATTTTTGAGTTACATAAGTCCCCCAACATTACAAAATCCCCCTAGCCTATTTATTCTCTCCATCGTAGACCTACAGACAGACCAGACCATCTCAGTTCGCTGAAGGAAGAAGATGCCAGCATATACTACACGTGACTAGCTCAATGGAGAGTAAGCTATGTTAAAAATAGAAGCCTAATCTCTTCTACATCTTACTGCAGTTTATAATAAATCTTGAAGATATGAGTAGTGTGAAACCCTTAGTTCTCAAAGTCATAAATTACTTTAGCACATGACATACGCATCAGAGATAGGATAATAGTTAATGCAATACTGTTTTTTTTAAATTCTCATTACAACTGAAAACCTCCAAAAGCATGCTATTGCCACTTTACAGGTAACAGTAACAGAGTTGGAAGGGACCTTGGAGGTCATCTAGTCCAACCCCCTGGCCACACAGGAGACCTGTACTAGGGATTCAAACTGCCGAACTGCTGACTTTTCTGATCGACAAGCTCAGTAGTTTAGCCACTGAGCCACCTGAGTAATGACTTGTCAGTCACTATAACTGAATAAGTAGGCAACAAAAATATATCAATGTTGGCTCATTATTTGCATTGCTATCATTATGGGTTTGGGGTTTTTTTTTTTGCATTTTTAAAATGTTGTAGCTATTGTAATTTTTATGACATTAGCCACCAAAAGTCTGTACTGATTACAAGATCACACAAAAACCAATCAATCAATGAAGCCTTCTTAGAACAAGAATGCCCTAAGTCTCCAACCTTGGCAACTTTACTTCTTGTGGACTTCAGTTCCCAGAATTCCCTCATGCTGGCTGAAGAATTCTGGGAATTGAAGTCCACAAGTTGTCAAGTTGCCAAGATGGAGACCCTTGCATTAATCCAGGAGAATGTGCATACTTTGACTTTGAATTTAAGAGATGTAGCAGTGATGCAACAATAAAGTAAAAACAGTAGTATTCCTTAACAAAAACAATAGCATTCCTTAACAACTCACCTTTGCTGCACCTATTTGCTCTTTGCGAAATTTCTCAAGTGGTGCTATTAAAACATCATCTGCATTCTGGATCTGAAATACCAAACCAAAAAAATCATTATTTCAATGGTAGGTATATTTTGAAGTCGTTCAGTAGTTTTTACATTTATAACACTAATTCCAGAAACGGTCAAATAGTCATGTAACCCCAGTGAACCTATTAAATGAAACAATTTCAGGGGCGCCTGTTAAGTACAAAAATCACAATCTAGCTAACAAATATTTTATATAAATCTCAATCCCCACTTATTATGAACACAGAAATGTTCCAATTTAATTGTAACCTGAGTAGGATGAAGTATGCTTCTCTAAAAACTCAACAAGACACTTGTCAGTGGTATTAATAATTATAGTCAACATTTCAATTGTTGCTTGTTATATAGTTATCATGGTTATTTAAAAACAATTGCAGTCAGCACAATTATTTCAACTGTATCTACATAGATACCCACTATAGCAGTGCTTCCCAGACCTTAGTGAATATCCCAAATACCCCAAGCATCTTGGAGTTAGGACAGCAACCGGAACAACCGGTACCCAGGTTTGCTGTTGCTAAGTTAAGCAATCATATGATGTCATACTTTACGATCGGTTTGCTTAGCAACAACAATCTCGGCTCCAATTGTTGTCATAACCCGAGGACGATTTGTATGTGCACCCAAGAATTCATTACACAAATGACAAGAATTGCATACTGTATAATATATACATCAGGATGACACTGGCATGAATTATATTTGAATATCATTATGCATGTCACAGAGGCTGGCATTGCAGATCTAAGCACCATATCTACAGTATAATGACACTATACTTATAAGGACTTAATTTCATTCATTCATTCATTCATTCATTCCATTTGTACTCTGCCACAATCCCACAAGACCACATTTAACTTCCAAAAAAGTGGATTTCTTGAATAGAAAACATGCATCACCAATTTTTTAAAATACGTACATTCAGTGGCACGACTAAATAAATATTTGCTTTTAAAGTATTATGACTGCTTCTACTATATTTATTACCAGTAAACCTTTTGAATGGAGTCTTAATCATCCCATCTGTCCCCAACTTCTATATTTATACAGCTGAGACTTTTTCCTAAAAAAACAAATGCTTATGAATATTTAAAGAGAAAAACACTGTAAAACGAAGCTCCCTGGACTGCAGTTATTTCACAGTAATTAGACTTTAGTGTTTGAACATTGATGCATTTCATGTATTTCAGTGCTAAATGTAGGATATTAGGGCAAGAAAATTGCCTGAAGCAAAATTTTATATAATCATGTAGACATCATAAATATCACTCATATTTGGAAGATAAGCACTTGGCAAGCCAAACGAGCAAAGACCATAAACACTGAGGATATTTTATAAGGGTGCTTAGGATCTCGTAACGATCTGAGGGGAAAATTCCTAAGATTAAAGTACTGCTCTTAAATGCAATATATAAAATGTACATGTATGGAAATAAAAATCAATTTGGATTATGGGACATAATTGAGTCTTCTTTGCAATAGGTGTTCAGGATTTGTTTAGGAATTATCTGCTAGACTTAATATAAAGGCATTATTTTTCCAGCTGGAGAGACCAAATCCTCACAGGGTTTAAGGAACTTATTTAAAAATATTTGCAATCCTCCTATTATCTGTTCCCAAGGAAAATGAAAAATGTCTTTGCTACTTCATCAAAAAGTGTATATTTAGGGCCCTGAACCACAAACTGGTAGCTTTTCAAACAGTTAAATTTGTTTTTGAGTGCAAGTGAACATTGTAGAGAGCTACCTAGCTTGCAATTTCACAAAATGTCAGATGCAAAAAGGCAAATAGTTAAGTATCTTTACTTAATATGAAAACAACTTCATTTTTGAAAAAAATTCTCCACGTTACTTGTCTCTGGAACTGTTTAGAATAGAAATCTTCAATCCTGGCAACTTAATGACCTGTGGACTTCAACTCCCAGAATTCCCCAGCCAGCCAAGGAATTCTGGGAATTGACGTCTACAAAGGCTTTAAGTTGCCAAGGTTGGAGACTCTTAGTTTAGAAGACTGCTAGCTGTGGTAGCAACCATGCACTGCTATATTTCTATGCTGCGCAGAGAAAATGGAACAGTAATTCTACTAATTACTTCTACTAATTACTGTCTTCACATGTGTAATTCTTTCATCACTCGTTCCCTCACCTCTGTACAATTCTTGATCATCCAACGATATCTTGCTTATCTTTAAAGGCAACACAACTATTTTATAAGCACAGATTCTTTTAGATTCTTGGTGTTCTCTGAGCTTAGTTCTTTTCCTACAGATGTTTCATTACCAGGCCAGGCAATCGTATCACTGCACTCGTAGCTTGGTAACGAAACATCTGCAAAAAAGCAAGTCTCGGAGAACCAAAGACCAAGAATCGAATTGTTGAATCCTGAGCTACCTATGTTCTCTATTACTGTGTTGTGGCCCGCCAGTGGCCAGCGGATCTGGCAGCAGATTCGGACAGTGAGGAGGTTGGGGAGGAACATGGGCCAGTCCCGGAGTCTGGGGAAGGTTCTGATAAGGGCTCTGCATTGTAGGCCGAGCCATATGCCAATTATCAGGGAACAGCTAAAGAACAAGGGTCAACTTGGGAGTAAGGCCACAGGTGGACGATGAATGGCCTCTCCCAAAGGGAATAAAAGAGGAGCGACAGGGGAGTGGAGTTTGCAGGAGACAATAAGTTCACTTAATTGGTTCGTGACTCTCCGAGTCTCCTTGCCAAGTTTTGAAGATATCGGTCTGGCAGCTCCCCAAGCCAGATAAGGTCTGTGACTGTAAATTCTCCCTTGAAAGATTTTGCTGGATGTGAATGAGAAGAATTCACTGTAACTTAATAAAAAAAAGGGGTTTTGTTGGGACAAGGAGTCTGCTTCATGCTCTTGGGAAGCCTAGGTTTTCATTTACCTAAGGTCCTCCATTTCAGAATCATTGTAATGTAGACTAACTTACTGTTGGATTAAATATATTTACCTCAATAATAACATCTGACCACACTTTCTCTGTTATAACTGAAGACTTCTACCTCTTTGTAACAACAGTCAATTTGTTTTTGTACAGGTAGTCCTTGACTTACAACAGTTTGCTTAGTGACCGTTCAAAGTTACAATGGCACTGAAAATAGTGACTTATGACCATTTTTCACACTTATGACCATTGCAGCATCCCCGCGATTTACATTCGGATACTTGACAACTGACTCATATTTATGACGGTTGCAGTGTCCTTGGGTCATGGGAACCCCCTTCTGCAATCTTCTGACTAGCAAAGTCAATGGGGAAACCGGATTCACTTAACAACCGTATATATACTAACTTAAAAACTGCAGTGATTCACTTAACAACTGTGGCAAGAAAGGTCGTAAAATGGGACAAAACTCACTCAACAAATTTCTCACTTAGCAACATGAATCTTGGGCTCAATTGTGGTCGTAAATTGAGGACTACCTGTACTCCATCTGGTGATATCCACTCACAGTATTGGTTATATGAAGACTGTGTTACCAATGAATTGCAAGAATAATGAAACCCTTAAGATGCAGCATTTGTCTACAAAGCAGAATGTGGAGTTTCTTGCACAATAAAGACTAAAAGGGATAGGGGAGGTTATTAAAAATAAATTAAAACATTGTGATGAATTCAACTATCTCTTATCAATGAATCCAGACGTATCCAAATCCTTTAAATTTAAATAAGTAAATAAAAGTCAGTTTCTTTATTAAGTCATCTTAAAAAGGGAAACATATACACAAACAACAGGGAGAGAAAGAAACACACATAACTTTTGCGGTCACCCAAAACCATGCTTTCAGGAATTGTAAAGAAATGCCTGTAATAAGTTCCTTATGTTGTCATTCCACGCTTTTTTATAGGTTCAAGCATTGCCACAAGCTACACAAACCAAATCTCTTTACCATGTATACACCAAACAATTTAAAACAAAAGAAAAATGTAATCACAACTGTCTTCCTTGTGAGGTCTCCATCCCAGTGAAAACTCTAATTGAATTTTAAAAGCAGTACTTAAAAAAAATAAAATAAAAGCGGTCTTGAGAGAAACAAAAGCATGGTATGGATTTTCTCCTTCGTCATCGATACAGAAGTTCATAAAAGCAGAACTGTGCTATGAAACTGAAGAGGCAGTTTTCAAAGTGCAGAAACTTATTTATTTATTTATTTTTGGATTTCTATACCGCCCTTCTCCCTGGGGACTCAGGGCAGTGTACAGCCAAATAAAAAACACACAATATAAACATTACAAACAGTTTAAAAAGAATATTTAAATTAGCCCAAATTTCAAAAACACCCCACTTTAAAATCATTTAAAAGGCTTTGCTTAGGCCAGCCCGGCTTGTTGGAAAAAAAAATGTTTTAAGGGCACGGCGGAAGGCACGGAGGTCATGGATTCTCCTTATCTCCGGGGGCAACTGATTCCAGAGGGGAGGGGCCCCCACAGAGAAGGCCCTCCCCTTGGGGGTCACCAGTCTGCATTGCTTGGCTGATGGCACCCCGAGGAGGCCCTCTCTGTGGGAGCGCACGGGTCGATGGGAGGTCGTCGGTGGCAGAAGGCGGTCTCGAAGATAACTAGGCCCTATGCCATGGAGCGCTTTAAAGGTGGTAACCAACACCTTGAAACGCACCCGGAAGACCACTGGGAGCCAGTGCAGCTCGCGCAGGAGCGGTGTTATGCGGGCGCGCCATGTAGCTCCCGTAATTACCCACGCGGCCGCATTCTGGACCAGTTGGAGCCTCCGGGTGCTCCTCAAGGGGAGCCCCATGTAGAGAGCGTTACAGTAGTCCAGGCGAGAGGTGATGAGGGCATGAGTGACTGTGCACACGGAATCCCGATCAAGAAAGGGGCGCAACTGGCGAATCAGGCGAACCTGACAAAAGGTCCCCCTGGCCACAGCTGTCAGATGTTCCTCTAAGGACAGCTGCGTATTCAGGAGGACTCCCAGATTGCACACCCTCTCCACGGGGGCCAAAGACTCGCCCCCAATAATCAGCGATGGAGTCAGCTGACTATATCGGGATGCCGGGAACCACAGCCACTCAGTCTTATGGCTGTACCCTTCTTGAAGAGCTGAGCCAACTGGTTTCTCGCTTTGTAATGGCACAACATCATGTGGTTTGGGGGTTTTCCCCATTTGTGGAAACTGTTATCTCTCTGTGGGTCCCACACAGAACTTGGAGTTTCCTAATAAATCAGGCCAGTTAAACTGACAGCTCATGGGTCGGATACGTCAGATGCAGGCCACGCCCTCCCTGGCTCCGCAAAGGCAAAAAACGTCATGACACATCACAATGTTGCCCATGATGTGATTTGAGTTTGACACCTGTGTGATAGATTACATTACTTATATTATAGCTCGACCAACAACCACAATTCAACCCAGGCAGCTGTTAAATGAGTCGTGCCCCATATTACAACCTTTTTTGCCCTCTGTGCTAAGTGAATCGCTACAGTTGTTAAGTTAAACATGCACTCATTGACTTTGCTTGTCAGAAACTCTTTAGGAAGAGAATTGCAGATGACAATTCGTTTGAAGGGACTTTTTCAGGCAGTCCTTGATTTACAGTTTATAACTGAGCTTACAATATCAATTGTTAAGTCGCAACAATCATAAAGCAGGTTGTTATGGGAACAAGCCCAATTTTGCAACCATTCTTGTGGCAGTAAAGTGGACACCGTGGTCATAAAATGGATGCCACGTCATTAAGCTAACCCATTATTCACTATGGGGCAGTTTTTGCTAAAAACTGGAAGTAATCGCTGGTCTCCCAACAAAAATGTCATAAATTTCAGTCATGTGACTGTGAAGCACTGCAAAAATATGGTCACCTGACCATGGCAGGGGATGAATCGTACAGATATTGGAACTCTGAATCTGGGCCCTATGTCCCATTTTTAAAATATGTTGCAATTTCAAACGATCACTAATTGAACACTTTATTATTTCGGGAGCTATTGTTGCTCAGGCAGAGAGTCATCAACCAAGTTATAATTTTTCCATTGTCTCACTGATAAACTGGAGGATTCACTGGCCAGCTCATGATTGTCTCTATTTGTTGACAGCATTTTGAAGTCAATAGGAAGGAAGACATTCACATACTGGATTGCAAAAATGCTTTCGGTAGACTGGATAAAGGTGGTTTCCATGTGGAAATGCCAATATTATGTATCTTTCTTCAACCTAGTGCTGTGATGGCGAACCTGTGGCACGCAGAGCCCTCTCTGCGGGCATGCCAGCCGTCGCCCCAGCCTAGCGCGCATCTCCCTCCAGCCAGCTGGTCTTCAGGTCTCTGCCGCACATGCACAGGAAGCGGGGCCTTCCCCGATCTCTGCAAGTTCCCTCCCACAGCGCGCCCTACCTTTCTACTCCATTTCTGCTGCCCATGCCTTCCCCGATCTCCGCAGGTTCCCTCCCACAGCACGCCCTACCTTTCTACTCCATTTTGGCTGCCCACACCAAATTGGAAGCCAAAATGGGGCATGGGGGTGCCATGCAAGGCCCCCCACACCCCGTTTTGAACCTGGAAAGCTTCCTGCACCAACCTGGAAGCCAAAACGGGGCGCATGTGTGTGGGGGTGACCGTGCATGCGTGTGGGCAGGGTGCATGTGAGGGGGGCGCTCGCATTGCAATTTGGGGGTTCAGGCATGCGCACGTGGGCGCTTTAGGCACTCGACACAAGAAAGGCTAACCATTACTGAACTAGTGCCTTCCAACATATTGGTGCAACTCCCCCACCTCAAATTATAATGGTTTGGAGGGCACAATAATAATACCCAGGTTGGATCCTGCAACAATAAAAGCCAATACAGATGGAAGGCAGCAGATTGGACAAAGGGTGAAATTTCTATGATGGTAATATTATTTTTTTAAAAATGAGTAAGAAATTATTTTTGATGCATTTCATCTATCAGTTTATTCTTTTGTTTAGGAATTATAGTTTTAAGAAGAAAAATGGTAGTAATATGATCCTCAGATTTGAATGCCTTACAATTGTTAAGATGCTGCCTTTAATCATATTTAGTTCTTTTTTCCTCTTAAAATCAGTCGCTGACCATTTTCTTGACAGATGCATAATGGAAAAAAATTGCAAGTACTGTTCCACCCAGATGATCCCCACAGTCAGGGGAAAAAAAAAATTAAGGCCAGGGTCACTTTGAAATTTTGTTTTGAACAAGGTCTGATCCAACAGAGCTGTGCTTTTATCTTCTTTAAAACTGGATCATTTTGTTCCCGAACTGTTTTGAGCTTGTCCTTCTTCTCACTCTCAAGGGGGGGGGGGGGGGGGGGGAAGGAGCAGAGAGCTGAATTGAAGGGAGATGTCCACTATCCTGCTCCATTTGCAATCAGGAAGAATAAGCTGGGTTAGTGGATAAATAAATTAACTTTACTTGGAAGCAATTATCCAACGTGATTATGGGATCCCTACCTTTTGTAAGTGTCCAAATAGCAACAGCACTTAGACTTATATACTGCTTCATAGTGCTTTTACAGCTCTCTCTAAGCAGTTTACAGAGTCAGCATATTGCCCCCAACAATCTGGGTCCTCGTTTTACCTACCTCGGAAGGATGGAAGGCTGAGTCAACCTTGAGCCAGAGAGATCTGAACTGCCGAACTGCAGCTAGAGGTCAGCTGAAGTAGCCTACAGTACAGTGGTGGATTTCAAATTTTTTTCACTACGGGTTCTGTAGGTGTGGCTTGGTGGGCGTGGCATGGCATGGCTTGGTGGGCATGGCAGGGGAAAGATACTGTAAAATCTCCATTCCCTCCCCAATCCAGGGGAAGGTTACTGCAAAATCCCCATTTCCTCCCGATCAGCTGGGACTTGGGAGGCAGAGAATAGATGAGGGCGGGGCCAGTCAGAATTTTTACTACTGGTTCTCTGAACTACTCAAAATTTCCGCTACCGGTTCTCCAGAACTGGTCAGAACCTGTTGAAGCCCACCTCTGCTGCAGTACTGCACTCTAACCACTGCGCCACCTCGGCTCTTATTAGCAATAGCAATAGCACTTAAGACTTATATACTGTTTCATACTGCTTTACAGCCTTCTCAGTTTACAGAGCCAGCATATTTCCCCCAACAATCTGGGTCCTCATTTTACCGATCTCGGAAGGATGGGAGATTGAATCAACCTTGAGCCAGTGGGAATCGAACTCCTGGAGTGACCAGTGAGTTAGCCTGCAGTACTGCATTCTAACCACGGCTCTGAGCAACGTTTCTCAACCTTAGTAACTTTAAGATGTATGGACTTTAAGTCCCAAGAAGTCCCAGCCAGCCCTGAATTGATGAACTGAAGTCCACACATCTTAAAAGTTCCCAAGGTTGAGAAACACTGGCATAGAGGATACTACAGGTGCTTTCATGTGGCTTCTTGTTCCAATTAGAAATTTGGACTTATTGGCTCCTTCTTATGCTACAATTCTGTTTTCTACGTTCCACAAAGCAAAGCAAAGCAAAGCAAAATAGATTCCAATGATCTCATTGCGCGGAAATCTGGTGTAATACAAATTTTCCCCCTCCCTTTAAAAATATGTCAGTAGAAAAGTGATTTCATATTTACGGTCTCTACACAGAGCGCCACTGACCCATGAAATAACTGTTTGGTGGCTTATGAAACAAGAGCAGAAAGCATGCAAGCGTATCTGTTGTACCGAAAGAATATAATTGGAAGCGATGGTTTCAACAGGATTTCATGAATGAACATGTCCAGGCATCCAGCCAGATCAGCACTGCTGTTTGTAATGGTACGATGCCCAGCAGCCTTGAACTTGAGACTACTGTGCAATTCTGGATTCAGTAAAATCGGTACAAAGGTTTACCCACACAAGCCATAAAGATAAACCCTAGATATAGAGAACATGATGGCAAATGAGAGATATATTTTAGCTTGGAGCGTCCTTCTCTCCTCAAAGCAGATGAGAGAGTGTACAAAGCCTTCATAGTCATAATGAAGAAGCCCTATAAAGTCCAGAGTTGAGTGAATAGGAATTTACTAGGCCTAACAAAAAAACAGCCCCAAGGAGTACTGAACCTTTAGACTCCTTCTAAAATCTTCATCAAGCAAGTTTTTAGAACAAATCAAATAGAAAAGGAATAACAAAGTCTAATAACGAAACCAGATGTTTCAGCCTTGAAGTTTACAATTTTAGGTCAGTCCCAAGATGGGAAATATACACTGATAGACTAGTAGGTATTATCTGAGGCAGATTACAGCCTTAGGCAAATCTTCATCTCATCTTCCGTTAAGATCAAGCATCCAGGGTTATTACAAGGATTGTATTATGATAAATTACATGAAGAACTTGGTATGTTTCAAAGTACCGGGCTTGAAGTCCCAAAGATCATCAATCACTTTTCAGGGCAGCAAGGATTTGTGGTAAAAAAAAAAAAAAAAACCAAGAAAAAGAGGAATGAATTATCTTTTTGAACAAGAAAGAGCAAGTGGCTCTGTGATTTTGGAATCCTACCGTACAATCAGGTTGCACTTTGGCTGAACTCGGCTGAGCAGTATTCTCTCTCCCACTCCCACAAAGAGTGTTCTTCAAGACAAAGAAGACAAAGCTGTTTGGTATACCATGAAAAAAGGAGACAGTTTTTAACGTCCAAAGGAAGCTCCGTTCAACTGCTTTAGTGACATATCTGGGCGGTTTCGTGTTATATTAGGTTGTTCTGCTTATCAAGCAAAGTATAGATTTTTCTAAAGCATATCATACCCTGAAATATAATTTCTGGTAGTAATTATACAAGGGTTTCTGAGTTAAGAATAAGTAATTCTTACTACTTATGCATGCCCAAACTGAAAGGTGCACGTACGCGCTGACATTCGCGCATGCATGTGCTGGCATTCATGCATGCATGCTCCAAACATTTGTGCACGCATGTGCACATGTGCTGACATGCGCATGCACGGACGTGTGCAGACATGCGCGCATGCGCAGCCAAGACCCGAAGACCAGCTGGCCGGCGGGAGGTGGGGCATCCCAACTCCAGCAGCACGGCAAGAGGTAAGATCTTTTTCTTTTGTGAGCTTCTGTTTTGTCGTTTGCAGTGAAACAGAAGCTCACGAAAGAGACACCACAGAGATCTGACCTGGGGCGACGGTGCGCATGCCAACAGAGAGGGCTCTGCATGCCACCTCTGGCACGCGTGCCATGGGTTCGCCATCACGGCACAAGACCAAACCGGCTCTCATTTATTTTATTTATAGCCAGTCCTCATAATTTCTCACAATCTTCCTAAGCCTTCAGAAATTTAGTATGTTTATAATAACTTCTAGTATCCCCAGCAAATTCAACAAATAGCTGTATTAACTACAAATTGGAGGAGTTGAAGACTCAAAATATATGGAGAACAAAGGATTGATCAGTTCAGTATTGGGTCTATTAGTATTCCACAGGAAACACAGGAATCATGAAATGGAATATTTCGTGTCATTGTCAAAGCCAGAAGTCCTTAGACAGAAACCGTTTTATAGTAATTCATCCTGGGGGAAAAGAACAGCCAAACACTTAAAGAGTATGACGCAGGCATACCTGGCAGACTCTCCATCGAGAGTCCGAAATAAATTAGTAAATTCTTGTGCAAGCAACTGAAGAGAGGAAAATCCCAACAATTCCCAAATGGAATTTTACACATAGCTCGGTCTTGTATTTAGTGGGTCAATGAATAGCTCTGTTTAGGATTTCAACTTCTTGGATTAAAAGCAAGTGCAGTTTTTATAAACTATTGTTAAAAAGCAGGCCATCATAACTCTGAAATTATCTCGAAAAATGTCTGCCTTGTGCTTCTGTCCAATATGCTTTTTTCTATTTAAGACGTATTTGTCTAGCTTCTTCTAATGACCTTGGGCTGTTAGATGCAAGGGCTTTGGAAAAATATCACACATAATGGCAGACAACACAACTGTCTAAGATCTAAGACCCTATCAGCAAGTCTACCGTATCTACGGCAAATGAATGCATTCAATATGCTATTTTTCTCTCAACACATAGGCAGTTGTGCTTTGTTTCACTGAGCTGATTGCTTTTTAAGGTCCTTGTTTACTCTAGCTAAAGGCTTCCATGAAATCTGGCACGGAGCTGCATGAAGTTTCTGGAAGACTATGCTGATTGGTAATGATTGGAGTTGCAGTCTAACAAAGCATGAGGGTGCCAAGCGGCAAAGGCTATTCTGTAGTATTGCAAAAATACTACAAAAAATTGGTTATTTTTGTAATTAAAATTGTTGTTTTTGTAGTTAATTAAATAAAGATATGTGGTCATTATTTTGCCTAGTTAGACAAATTCTCAACTGGTCAAGTGCTGATCTACAAAGCCTCCATTCTTTGAACAAGTTGCTTATTTCTGAATCAAAGCCACATTTTCTTAACTTCGCCATTTCACTGTTTTTTATTACCAGCATATGCCCCCTCAATAGTAACAGCACTTAAGACTTATATGCCACTTCACATTACTTTACAGCCCCCTCTAACAGGTTTACAGAGTCAGCATATTGCCCCCAACAATCTGGGTCCTCATTTTACCAACCTCGGAAGGATGGAAGGCCGAGTCAACCTTGAGCAGCTCAGAATCGAACTACTGGAGTGAGCAGTGAGTTAGCCCTGCGGTACTGCATTCTAATCACAGCCCTTAAGAATAGCTGATATTCTTGGCATAGCTGATATTTTACTCTAATGAGCAGTAGGTCTCAAGAAATCCATGATGCTGTGGACTGAAAATGGTAATCTTCTGAACACTACACGGATGTTACATTTATGACCTGCCTTCTACCACCCTCAAACTGTTGGGTTGAGACTCACAGACCTATGGGAAGAAAAGACCACTCTCTGTCTTCAAATGCACTTTCCCCCTACAGACTATGACACAACAAAGGCTAGGGCACAGAGGTAGGTTTCAGCAGGTTCTGACCAGTTCTGGAGAACCGGTAGCGGAAATTTTGAGTAGTTCGGAGAACTGGTAGTAAAAATTTTGACCGTCCCTGTCCCCATCTATTCTCTGCCTCCCAAGTCCCAGCTGATCGGGAGGAAATGGGGATTTTGCAGTAACCTTCTCCTGGATTGGGGAGGGAATGGAGATTTTACAGTATTATTCCCCTGGAGTGGGGTGGGAATGGAGATTTTACAGTATCATTCCCCTGCCACACCCAACAAGCCACGCCCACCAAGCCACACCCACAGAACCGGTAGTAAAAAATGTTGGAACCCACCACTGCTAGGGCATTATAGTAAATCAAATTAAATTACATTATAGCCTAAGGCTATTTCAAGGGCACTATGGATGCAATCATTCACTTTCTACAGCTTCCTGTAATTTTCTTCCCTCATCGCTTGTGTTTTTATTTATTTATTTACTTATTAAATTTCTAGGCTGCCCCATTCCAAACATCTCTGGGAAACCTTACAGAATTAATAACAATATCACAGGAAGAAAAAGAGCAGCCACTGTTCAGCGAAAAAAAGGCAACAGCAATAGCAATAGAAGCTTATTGGATGAGAAGCGAAACGTCTTCAAAGAAAAATAAGAAAATCCAGTTGCCTCTTGAAAAAGCACGTTTGGAACAACCATGTGGTGGAAGAAAAAGACACCACCTACTCCAGTCTACAACACAGCCCTTTCAGCTATTCCAAAAAGATTCCACAACCAATTGTACCCTGATTTAAGGTGACCCTGAGGGCACAGATAAACCTCCAAGTGGGCTCAACACTTCTCAGAGAGAGTGCGAACGACCAGATGACTGCAAATAAATACAATCTTTCCATCTCCAACCCACTTTCCTATCAGAACTATCATTCTGTCTCCTTACCAACACAACTGATGAAACTTCTTGGATGAGAAGGAAAATGTTTTCTTCTTCTTTCTCAAGGGGGAAAAAAAAACCCAGTCCAGTTGCCTTTTGAAAAAGCACCTGGATGACTGAGAATCTCCATAGACGTTTGGCAATTGCAATAGCACTTATACCTCTATACCGCTTCGTAGAGCTTTACAGCGCTCTCTAAGTGGTTTATCAATGTCATCATATAGCCCCCAAACAATCTGGGTCCTCATGTTACCAATCTCAAAAGGATGGAAGGCCGAGTCAACCTTGAGCCAGTCAGAACCAAACTCCTGGCAGGGGGCAGAGTTAATCTGCAATATACATTCTAACTATCACATCACCAGGGATCATATGTCCATATTGCTAGAAATTCACAGGGTGTTCCCACCCACCCACCCACCCATCCATCCATGACCTGCATGAAAAGCCAAGTGTTTAAAAATGCCATACACAGTAGTTTCCATACACAGATTTTATTTGTTTGAGTGCAATGAGCATGGCACTATTAAAGACAGTGTGTCAAATCTTAAAAGTCATGAGCAAACCTAACAGACCATTAGATTTATTTATTTTTTTGCCAAACTGACAGCTCATAATAGAATACACATTCTAAAAGCAAAAGTTTTCTGCTTTTCTTCTAGTGGCACAATTATTATTTTAAAGGAAAAAAAATGGAAGGGTTTCCTCCTGCTGCTTTTGGGCTCCAACTGTTCTTTCTTTATTTACTGGGTATTTTAATGCCTTTAACTCTGCTTTTCATCCTCCTTTTATTGTTATTGTGGGCAGTGTTGTTTTAAAGTCAGCTACTCAGATTGCTTCAGATATTTTAACAGAATAACAGAGTTTGAAGGGACCTTAGAGGCCTTCTAGTCCAACCCCTTGCTCAAGCAGGAAACCCTATACCATTTCAGACAAATGGTTGTCCAATCTCTTTTTAA
>WNWU01000031.1:2870755-2900561 GCA_012654045.1 Ptyas mucosa
GGCAAGAAACCCTATACCATTTCAGACAAATGGTTGTCCAATCTCTTCTTAAAAACTTCCAGTATTGGAGCATCCTCCAACCTCTGAAGGCAAGTCGTTCCACTAATTAATTGTCCTGTCAGAAAATTTCTCCTTAGTTCTAGGTTGCTTCTCTCCTTGATTGTTTCCATCCATTGCTTCTTGTCCTGCCCACAGGTCCTTTGGAGAATAGGTTGACCCCCTCTTCTTTATGGCAACCACTTAGATATTGGAAAACTGCTATCATGTCACCCCTAGTCTTTCTTTTCATTGAACTAGATTAGGGGTGGGCAAATGTGGCTCTTTTACAACCTGTGGACTTCAACTCCCAGAATTCCTGAGACAGACAGGTTGCAAAAGAGCCACATTTGCCCACCCCTGAACTAGACATACCAAATTCCTACAACTGTTCCTCATACGTTTTAACCTTCAATCTCCTAAAATCATTGGAGTCTATGAATTCCAATCAGCATGACCAATGGTCAAAAATGATGGGTACCTCTGTCTAAAAGAAGACCAATACCAAGTCACTCCGCAGAGATTCCCCATTTCTTCACACCCTCTGTCTTTCCCCCATCCTACTGACTATCCTTTTGCTTAAAAAAAAACATGAAAGGCTGATAACCAAATGGAAGAATGCTAAGATACAAAAAATAATTTCTCTTAGGTAATTTTTAAAGCCTATTAAAACTCTACTTCTTAAAAAAAAAAAGCCAATAAGAGAAGATACTATCCTCAAATAAGAATGCAATGGGATGGAGAAAGCAATATGAATCATTGTAAGCATTTTGCTGTTAACCTCCACAAAGAAAGCAAAAGTAAACTCTACAGAGGGCGAAGAAAAGTGAGGTTGGCAATATTAATATTTTGCAAGTTAAAAGGGGATTTCACATGACGTTCAATTTCCGTTCTATCACCAGACACGTTTTTTTCCCCCTTATTCCACCCTGCAATGCTCTAGACAAAACCTTTTGGCACGAAGGCTTGTGCTTAAAGCCATTTCTCATTAGCTAGTAAAAAGGGAGTATCAAGAGATTGTGAGCTGTTAGTTATTTCTGATTGGGAATGATTATGACAGAACATTACTTAGATATTTCCATACATCATACTGCTCTCTTGGACACATACAAAAACTATTCAAACTAAAGTTCAGGCTACAAGAGTCTTTTATTGTTGCTGGAGAATTTTTTTTTTTAAACTCAAGAAAGTAGACATGATGTTCCTTGAACAAAGGCAGGGGTGTCAAACTCGATTTAATTGAGGGCCGCATCAGGGTTGTGTTTGACTTTGAGGGGCCAGGGTGGCTCCTGAGTGCTCTGCCAGCGAAAACCGGCTCCTGAGCTCTGTTTTCGGCTGTGACAGCTTCCTGCAACCATCTGCCACCAAAAATGGAGCTTGGGAGGGCTGCCAGCGGCATTCCCAAGCTCCGTTTTCAGCTGCCATGGCCTCCTGCAACCCACTGCCAGCGAAAAAGGAACTCTGGAGGGCTGCCTGTGGCCCTTGTGAGCTCCATTTTCTGCTGTGATGGCCTCCTGCAATCCTCTGCCAGCAGAAATGGAGCTCGGGAGGGCCCCAGTTATTGCTGGCAGAGGCACCGTGGGCTGGGCGTTTGCTGTTTCCAGGGCAGTCCGTGGGCCACATCTAAGCATCCCATGGGCCACATCGGGCCCCGAGTTTGGATAAAGACATGCAAGAGTTAAAATTTTCAAAACATTCGCACAAATTTTAAGGAGAATAATCTATCTTTATATGTCCACCCCTAGCCCTAATCTTAACCCTAACCCTTTCCCTCAGTTCAAAATGGTCTAAATAATACATCTTCCTCCAAACCTCCTACAGAAGATTTTGTAGAACTGAGGAACTCAAATTAATGTCATTTTAGACCGAAAGATCCCTGATCAAAGCAGCTGCTTCCTCACTCGCTAAGAGAAGATGAAATCCTAGATCCGTGATGGCGAACCTATGGCACATGTGCCAGAAGAGGCACGCAGCGTCCTCTGATGGCACACGAGCTGTTGCCCCAGTTCAGTTCCGCTGGGCAGGCGCACATCTCCCGCCTGCCAGCTAGTCTTCAGGCTTCTGCCGCGCATGCGTGGGGGCCAGTAGTGGGATTCAAATCCTGCCGCTACTAGTTCACTCGTGGGCGTGCTCGCAACGCTTCTGTGCATGTGCAAAGACACCTGGGTGGGTGGGCAGAGCCTCCCGCCGCTACTGGTTCACCCAATCAGGGGCGAACCGGTAGCAACCCACCACTGGCAGGGGCGCATGTGGTGTGTGCGCACACATGCAGGGGGCGGGGCATGTGGGGGGCCCTGTGCACATGCACGGGGGCGGGGCGCATGCAGGGAGATATATGCACATTGCATTTTGTAGGTTTGGGCGCACATGCAGTCACGCCCTTTGGGCACTTGGTCTAGAAAAGGTTAGCCATCACTGTTCTAGATTATACTGTAACCAAGCTGGAGCAGAAAAACATTTCATACAGTTCTGATATTTGGGATTTAGCCTCACAGCAGCTTGAAAGTAAATTAAAAAATAAATACAGAAGTTTCTTGGTCTTTCCAACCATCAGATGAAAACAAGCCATTCTTAGCTATTTCAAGAAATGTTTCCTATCCTAAATGTCAACAGCATTTTTTTTTAATGGAAACTCCAGTTCTCTAGGCACTGTCCTTATCTTGCTCAGCGGAAACTCATCTAACTTGGTAAATTGAAGTAGCTTAAGTGTGAAGTATTAAAATATTGACACTGAAATCCAGTTATAAAACTCTGTTTCAAAGTACAGAGGCAGATAGAAAAATGAGAAAAGTTAGCCTTCAGGCAGTAGGTTAAATGGAGACCATTTGCACTATGGCTTTCAATGTGAAAACATTTCATTTTTAAATCAAATCAGTCCTGCGATGTGTTTCCAGATAGCTTCTCTTGTTACTAAAGTCTAATAAAATGACTGCATCCACCTTAATGTGTGCTTCTTTAGTACAGTATTTTAATTATCCCTTTTTCCCCTTTCCTAACCGTTTCCCCTCATTTCCCATTTGGGATCAACCAAGTGCTGATCTATTCATGGCAACAGGAACTGACCATCTAGCTCAGGGATGTCAAACTCAATTTCATTTGACGGCCATATCAGGGTTGTGTTTGACCTCGGGGGACCAGGGGAGACATGGCTGGGGGGACGTGGCCAGCTCGATGTCACTCTTCAAGGCTCTGTTTTCGGCTGTGACAGCCGCCTGCAGCCCTCTGCCAGTGAAAACAGAGTTTGGGGAGGCTGGCAGAGGAGCTCAGGAGGCCGTCGTGGCCGAAAATGGAGCCTGGGAGGGCTGCATATGGCCCTCATTTTCACTGGCAGAGGCACTGAGGGCTGGTCCTTCACTGTTTACATGGAGGCCCCAGGAGCTAGATCTAAGCACCCCATGGGCCAGATCTGGCCCGTGTGCCTTGAGTTTGACACCCCTGATCTAGCTTGTCATCTGAGCCTAGGGGACTTTTGGGCTGAAAGTGACTGGCCCAGTCATCCAGCCTTCTCACAGTTTCCTGGTTTCTACCCTGGTGCCTTAACCATTAGACCAAACCAATTCTCATAATATTTTAATTTATAAACCATCCTCCCTGGAGCAAAATTTGGCAGTGTTAAGATTTAACCAGTTTGTATCATTTGGGCAATACTCCTTGGGCACCAGCATAAATGTGTTTAAAGTCTAACTGGGACAGTTATTCATTAGATTGTGGGAGAGTGCATGATTTTTCCCTTCAGACAGCCAAAAAGACTAAATGTATTCGTCATCTCCATCTACCAACTGAAACTTGACCAGGGGAAAAAATTCATCTTCTGCATTCTGTTGGATAACAGAGAGGAAAAGGAGTGGGACACTTAGATTCAGTTCTGCTAAAATTCCTCAATTTGGCACATGCCAGATATATTGGGCTATGTTTCCAGATACCTTCTCTTGCTACTAAAGTTTAACAAATCTGTAATCCAGCAGGCTTGATAAACCTATCCTCCAATCAATTGGAAAACATTAGTTGGGGAAGATTAATCTATGGCAGGAGTGAAAACTTTTTTTTTAAAAAAATTACAATGTAATGAATATAAGGAATTCTTTTGAGGAGCAGAAAGACCTGCTACTAAGCCAACAATCTGAGAAATAAACCCTGCATCTGGGACAGAAATGTAAGCAGAGAAAACAGCTCAGACAAAACCCTCCCTAACACTCGGGAAGATAAAGGGAGGGAAGATCGGGAAGATTTGGAAGATTCTGCTATGATAATCTTAAAATAAAATATTATTGGCCACTATGATTTTGTTTTGGTCTATCTTGAAGGACTGATATACATTTGTTATATAATGCTCCAATTAAAATGGAAGTGGTACAGCTAGTACAATTATTAGTTTCATTTCTTTAGATAACATCATCTATTTATCTAACTGTCAGACCTGCTCCAATCAGGTCCCCTAGAAAAGAAAGACCCTCGACTCCATTTGGGTGAACTGATAGGTTCATTTTATTAAAGGCTGCAGTAAAATCAGGCTAGAACCAAGTTTCCCACACAAAAAGTTACAAATTTTCCCCCTCATCCCAGCCCACTCCTCATGACTAGTTCATATTCAGCCAATGAAGAGCTGCATAGGTGTTTTGAGAACGCTGAGATGTTTGGGGTAGTCTACATTCCAATCTCAGGATGTGTGGCCTTGAGTGCTGGCACACACTGGTTCTGTGCTTCCCCGGTCTTTGTCAAGCTGTCATTCCTTCACTCTATTTCCCATCACATCCCCATGCATGTTTATTGCCCATTTGTCCTCCCCCCCCCCCCCCCCCATGGCCTTTGATGGCAGGATGCCAGAGAGGCGCCAAGACGAAGATGGCAGATCTGACACTAACATCATAATCTCTGGTCAGGTATTTAATAATTTGCTCTGATCACATAAAATGCAGCAAATGCTCAATTTAGGACTACAATAGGGATTAGAATTTATGTTGTTCAGCAAGACAGTTGTTAACTGAGTCATGCCCAATTTGATGACCTTTTTGCCATGGTTGTTATGGAAATCACCAGAGTTGTATGTGAGTCATGCAGTCATTAAATGAATCCAATTTCTCCCATTGTCTCAGAATCCAGATGGTAAAGGTTACAACTGGCAATCCACATGATCCCAGGATGTTGCAACCATCATAAATACTTGCCAGTTGCCAAGTGCCCATATTTCGATCATATGACCAGGGCATGCTGCAATGGTCATAAGTGCAAGGATAAGTCACTTTTTTTTCATTGCCATAGTAACTTCAAACAATTATAGATAGTCCTTGATTTACAACCAAAATTGATTCCAAAATTTCTGTTGTTAAATGGGACATTTGTTAAGTGAGTTTTGCCTCGTTTTACGACCTTTCTTGCCTCAGTTGCTAAATGAACCACAGCAGTTGCTAAGTTACTAACCCAGTTGTTAAGTGAATCTGGCTTCCCCATTGTCTTTGCTTGTCAGAAGGCCGCAAAAGGGGATCACGTGATCTTGGGATAGAGCAATGGTCGTAAGTATGAAACAGTTGCCAAGCATCTTCATTTTGATCACATGATCATGAGGATGCTACAAAGGTTGTAACTGTGAAAAATGGTCGTAAGTCACTTTATCAGTGCCATTGTAACTCTGAACGTTTACTAAATGAACTGTTTTAAATTAAGGACTACCTGCACTGAAGAAATGATTTTAAGTTAAGGACTACCTATATTGTAATTTGGTAACAGCTTCTTCAGGCAGCAAAGGGGTTATGCTGTACTTCCAGTTTCAAGTTATATCACTCTAATCTAAGGTCTTTTGGTTGAATGTTCTTCATGTTTAAAAAAAGGGAACTAGAACCATAGTTGCAACTAAGCATAAAAGCTACTATAGTTTTCGGACTATAAGACACACTTTTTTTTCTCCGAAAAGAGGGTGAAAATGTCTGTGCGTCTTATTAGACTGAATATTGCTGAAGTCCCACCCACCTGCCGGCTGTTTTCGGCCTCTGCATGCCCCATTTTTGGGCTTTTGGGGGCCTTTTTTCAGCCTGTTTTTGAGACTTTTTTCGGCCCATTTTGAGACTTTTTTTGGCCCGTTTTTAAGGCTTTTTTTTGGCTCATATTCAAAGCTTTTTTCAACCTGTTTTTGAGGCCTTTTTAAATCTGTTTTTGAGGCTTTTTTGGCTCATTTTGAGGAAAAAACCCTCAAAAACGGGCCAAAAAAAGCCTTTAAAAACGGACCCAAAAAAGCCCCCAAAACAGGCCAAAAAAAGCCCTGAAAACAGGCCAAAAATGGGGTGCGTGGAGACAAAAAACTTTTTTTGTTGTTGTTTTCCTCTTCTAAACTTAGGTGTGCCTTATAGTCCGATGTGTCTTATAGCCCGAAAAATTTGGTATATTACAGTAAAAGCAAGAATTCTGAATAAAAATAAGGTTGGTTTCTTAAACATGAAAAAAAAGAAAGCCAAGGAGAATAAGTACAAAATGATGTATTTAATTAGCAGCTGCCAAATAATTTTTTAAAATATGGTTAGTTCTTGCTGGGATTTTACAAAACTTGAAATAGGGACTTTCTGGGATGTAGAAACAGAGATGGAATTCCACAAGTATATTTTCAGGCAGACTTACCAGCCGTTTCCTTTCCTCTTCTACAGCAATCAGTAATCGGGCAAACTCCTTTAATGATTGAGCTATAAAAAGACACAAAAAAACCCCACATTATTTTTAGGTTATACTACCATGCTATTCGTCACACCCCTTATAAATTCCTCCATGAAGAATCATAATTGCAAACTAATATCACTGGCTGTAACTTGGTAATGGTGTAGGATTTCCTACTTAAGCAGGGGGTTGGCTTATCAGACTTCCAAGGTCCCTTCCAACTTTTTTGTTATTTTGTTAACTTCAAGACAATGCTTTTTTTAGACTTCTTTTCATTTCTACTAAGATACAGAAAGAAAGAAGGGGGGGGGGAAGTTTCATAAATAAACAAAAGAAATAAAGAGTTAAAACACACGCAAACATCACAGTTTTAGAAAAAGCAATGAAATTTTACATCCATCCAAGACAGTAACTCTCTAAAAGAGAAACAATCCAAAAAGTTTTCCCCACTCCCTTTTCACTTAATTTTAAAAAATATTTATAATTATTAAACCTATGTTATCATTTTAAAAACATTGTAATGAGTATGACCAAGTGCATAAATATGAACAGATCAAGACTTAATACCTATTAGGGTGCAGACTATTTTGCTGACACGTATGTTGCTGACACTACTTTGGGTGAAATGCTCCCGGTTCTGACCAGATCGCCCAATCCAGTAGCGATGGCGGCAGGTGGTTCGGAGAACCAGTAGCAAAAATCCCTGCCCCCCCCCCCTTCCCCGCTGAGGCCCCCCGACAATCGAGGCTTTTTTTTTTACTTTTAAAAGCATTTTTTCTACAACCTCTTCCGAAGAAAAAATGCTTTTAAAAGTAAAAAAAAAAAGCTCTGATGATCGCGCGGCTCAGCTGGGATAGTCAGAGGCTTTTCGAAGCATTTCTTCTGCAACATCTTGGCTGAAGAGATGGTAAAAAAAATGCTTTGAAAAGTCTCTGGCAACTCCCAGCTGAGTTGCCTGATCGGCAGAGAGGTATTTTTTAAAATGCCTCTCTGACGATCCCAGCTGAGTTGCCTGATTGGCAGAGGCTTTTCAAAGCATTAGAAAAAATGCTTTGAAAAGTTAAAAAAAAAAAAGTCGGCCACGCCCACCCAGCCACATTAACCCCCACCACCACCAAGCCACGCCCACAGAACTGGTAGTAACAAATTTTACATTTCACCCCTGGACACTACCCATTTTTCCTTGTAATACGGACACCTATGAATATGCCTGTGTACTTATGCATACGTTTGATGTTGCTTGTTCTCAACCCTCTGTTTCTGTGTCATTTAAATCATCATCTACTTCCCTTTCAGCAAATGTACATATAGACTTTTTAAGGACACAAAACCCCAAGTTCATGAAGTTCTTCTTCTGGCTGGACCTCATTTTCTTTTATACAGATTATATTACTTCAGCGACAAGCTCTTAGCCAAAATACAAATTATATGCGTAAACTAAGAATGTTTTAATAAAGATGCCTACTGCAGACAAATTATAGATATCTCAAAGGACTCTTATTTTCACTGTCAACACAAACAGATGCAAAATTATGGCCGTGAAATTATCCCAGATAATTCATGCAGGAACTTATAGATTCTTCAAAATGAGTCACATTAATTTGTCATGAAGACGATAAAAAACACAATTTGAATTTGCATTCGTATTCAGGCAACTGCTTTGATAAAACAGTTGAATTCTTGTAAACATGAGTAAAAAAAAATCACTCTGAAAGGAGTTCAGTGGCGAGTTCAAAACAACAGTAGTTACTTCATTTTAAGTATAATATGATCTGCAGCTGTCACAGAATTTCTACGCCTCCCCCCATGCTGCTATTACTCTTTTGATGGCACAGAATTCCCATGTATGTATCCACCATGAAAACAAACATGTAGCTCTCTTCATGATCACTTTAAGTAGAAACTTTAAAAAGCCAACACATTCATTAGTCACAAAAGAAACAGATGATAAAGTGAAGATCTTCAGCGCAGTGTGTAGTAGCCTCTCAAGGCTCCTGATTATGGATTCAGTATACATCCATCACCATGTGTGAGAGACTGAAATAGCTGAGAAAGGAGTGGAAGGGAGAGGAGACATAAACAATCAAGGTACAGAGCTTAAATTTATTGGTAGCAAACCAGCCAGGGTGATAAGAAAGCTGGAAGAAGCACTTCAATGTCCTAACAACTCATAAATGAGTTACAGTTTGCAGGATTCTGTATGTAACTCCAAATCAGCATTAACACTATCTTAAAACTCCTGGTAAATAGATGGGGAAGAAATGGAGGTAGTGACAGATTTAATTTTCCTGGGCTCCAAGATCACCACAGATGGGGACTGCAGCCAAGAAAAGACGTTTGCTCCTGGGGAGGAAAGCTATGGCAAATCTAGACAGCATATTAAAAAGCAGAGACATCACCCTGCCAACAAAAGTGTGTATAGTCAAGGCTATGGTTTTCCCAGTTGCAATGTATGGCTGTGAAAGTTGGATCATAAGAAAAGCTGAGTGCCAAAGAATTGAGGCCTTTGAACTATGGTGCTGGAGAAGACTCCTGCGAGTCCCTTGGACCGCAAGGCGATCAAACCAGTCAGTCCTAGAGGAGATCAACCCTGACTACTCTTTAGAAGGCCAGATCCTGAAGATGAAACTCAAATACTTTGGCCACCTAATGAGAAGGAAGGACTCACCGGAGAAGAAACTAAAGCTGGGAACGATTGAGGGCAAAAGAAGAAGGGGACGGCAGAGAACGAGGTAGCTGGATGGAGTCACTGAAGCAGTAGGCGTGAGCCTAAATGGACTCCAGAGGATGGTTGAGGACAGGAAGGCCTGGAGGAACATTGTCCATGGGGTCGCGATGGGTCGGACACGACTTCGCAACTAACAACAACAACAAAAATCTGTAGTTTTCGCATCCTTGAATTCTGCATCCTTGAATCCTAGATTCACTTTCTAGACCCTATTGGGAAAGTTTACTTTGGAGATATATATATAACTCCTATCTTCTACCAGAAATTGACCACTGCAAATTTTAGGTGTTTCTAGCTTCCATTCAGAACACACCAAGAAGACCATTGTTTCTAGTGATACCTATCATATAGAAATCATTTCAGACCCAACAGATAAGCATACCTAGGTAATTGATTTAAAGTTAGCATTTCTCAAGATACAAATATATAGCGCAATGAAGTTAAACAGATCAAAAGGACTGGATTGTTGCTTAGGATTAATGCACAACAGTACGAAATAGATCGACAGCACAACCCAATGTTATTGCTTGTTACCTACAGTTTCCAATAAAATGATGCAGGCATAGAACAATGATTTACAACTCCGCCTAGACAGTTCTAAACTTTAATTTCATATGTCTTAATAGAAAGCAAGCTATTTATAGAATTACTAAACTTAAAATAGCTACTAATCAACAATTGGACCAACCACAGTGATTAAGAAGCAGGGATAAAACTCAGGAACACCTTCCGATGCCAATTCTTCTAGCGTTAGGTAAAGGTAAAGGTTCCCCTCACGCATATGTGCTAGTCATTCCCGACTCTAGGGGGCAGTGCTCATCTCCGTTTCAAAGCCAAAGAGCCAGTGCTGTCCAAAGACATCTCCATGGTCATGTGGCCGGCATGACTAAACGCCAAAGGCGGATGGAACACTGTTACCTTCCCACCAAAGGTGGTCGCTATTTTTCTACTTGCATTTTTTACAGGCTTTCGAAACTGCTAGGTTGGCCGAAGCTGGGACAAGTAATGGGAGCTCATCCTGTTACGCGGCACTAGGGATTCGAACCGCTGAACTGCCAACCTTTCGATCGACAAGCTCAGCATCCTAGCCACTGAGCCACCACGTCCCCAACTTTCCAGCATTAAAAGAACAAAATAAAACAAAAACGAATACAGTGCATGTTAACTTCCCAGGTTACTCTATAACTGACCTAAAGTTGGCCTTGAAAATAGTATGGGGGTGGGGTGGGGCCAGTCAGAGGTGGTATTTACCGGTTCTCCAAACTACTTAAAATTTCAGCTACTGGTTCTCCAGAACTGGTCAGAACCTGCTGAATACCACTTCTACCACTACCAGGCTGTGGTCTGTTTGAAATGGAGGATGAGTGCATGCGCACGCGTGAAGCTCCCCTCATGCAAGTGACAGCTGCCTGCACTCACACGTGAAGCTCCTCTTGCGCAAGCCACATGCACAAATGGAGTTGCATGCACTTGCACACAATGACTTGCCATTTGCAGGGAACTATCCCCTCTCCCACCACCACCAGGCTGCCAAACCAAAAAGGCTGGGATCTGCTTCTTTACAGCAGTCTCTGCGTGGTTTACAAGTCAGCCTATTGCCCCAACAATCTGGGTCCTCATTTTATCGAAGAATGAGTCAACCTTGACCCCATCAGGATCGATCAAATTCCTGGAAGTGGGCAGAGTTAGCCTGCAACATGGCACTCTAACACCTGGGCCACCACAGTAATTCAATACCATAACCACTTTAAAACAAAATAAGCAATCCCTATATACCGTGTTTCTCCGAAAATAAGACATCCCCTGATAATAAGCCCAATCGGGCTTTTGAGTGCATGCGCTAAAAATAAGCCTCCCCCCTAAAAAATAAGCCCTCCCCAAAAATATTTAAATGCATGCGCAGCCAGTCTCCACCATTTCCTCTGGTTAGGGTTAGGGAGACAGAGTTGGAAATCAGGTAAGACAACAAGAGGAGCCCCGTCTTGCTCCACACACCCCAAAATAATAGGACTTCCCCGAAAATAAGGCCAAGTGTTTATTTCGGGGTTCAAAAAAATATAAGACAGAGTCTTATTTTGGGGGAAACACGGTATACGCCAGCTACACATTTACTGCCTTGTCATTCTTAAATACGCACTTAAAGAACACACAGGTTTACTAAATCTATATTGAGGACATTAATCTTATTTCTAAGGGCCACTAGTTGTACAAGACCAACGTTAGGCTCAGGTGACAAACTGCTTAGTCAGGTGTTTGTTTGTTTTTTTGTTGCTGTTGCAACCAATGGATCTCTAGTAAAAATGTAGACATGACACAGATGATGGGTTTGATTGTGCAAGATGTCATTTGGCAATCCGAAAAACAGATCCTCCAATAATGAGGAGGGGGGAAGGGGAAGAAGGAGGAGGAGGAGGAGGAGGAGGAGGAGGAGGAGGAGGAGGAGAAGAAGACAACTGGATATCTAACAAAGAAACATAACTTCTGAGTATATTCCTACCATAATTTGCAGAAATCTGTTGGGATACTAGTAACTCTTAGTTGTACAGATTCTACTGCAGTTTTGCAGGTGCCCAGATGTGAAGCCCTGCAGGATTCTGCCCGTTATTACCAGCAACTGAATCTGCACCCAGAAACACACAGGCAACTAATATAACTTCAAGAGTACCGCTGGAATTGTGGCATTCCTTAAAGACCCAGGCAATTGTATTTTATATGACCTGAAGCTTCCCAGGTGGAAGGGGTTAACATAGCCCAGATGAGTGGCTGTGAAGCTACCGATGATTGTGAATGACTATTTCGAGTTCCTCCCATCTCAGGAATGGCTGGACCTAATACACTAGCTGAACCTGTGCACAAGCTTGCCTAAACCATAGCTTCCACCTATTAATTCAGCAAGAGCTGAAAGTCCAGGAGAAGTGCCAGACTGTAAACCAGCTTCTTCGGGGAAGTCTCCATTTGTCATTGTCTTTGAAAACCTGGAAAAAACGGTCTCTTCCAGCAGAGTGCATTGAGCAATAGCCTTCTATCCAGGTATATAAACCTGCCAATGAATTATGGCCCTTCTTCTAAAGAGGAAATAACTTATTCTCAGACTAAGATGTATTACAACATTGTTGCAGGGATTTTCAAACGTGTGAGAACACACACATGCAAGCACTACCAAACAATGGGAAATGGTATTGGTGCTACTATATTCTAACTATAATTTATATCAGCTATTTTTAAAAGTATAATTAATTGTAATTCGACACATACCAGTTCCTTAAACTATAGGACAGTGATGGCTAACCTTTTTGCCATCGCGTGCCAGGAGAGGGGGGGCGGGAGAGGGTCGTGCGCACATGTGCCCACACGCATGCGCGCGCAACCCCCCCCCCCCGCTCCTGACACATGATGGCCTGGTAGGTCCTTTTTTCTTTCTTACCTGGCTCCAGATCCTGCCTATTTATCTGGGAAGGGTGAAAACAGCCTTTCCCACTCCCTTGGAGGCCCTACGGAGGCTGAAAGGGCCCATTTCCTGACTCCCGGTGGGACAGGAAGTGATGTTTTTTGCTGTACCCAGCCTCCAGAACCTCTCTAGGAGTCTCTAGGAGCCTCTCTAGGAGTCTCTAGGCTCGTGATGGCGAACCTATGGCACGCGTGCCAGAGGTGGCGCATAGTGCCCTCTCTGTGGGCCCGCAAGCCATCGCCCCACTTCAGCTCCTCTGCATATGTGTGGGTGCCTCCCACTGGCCAGCTGGTCTTTGGGTCTCTTTCATGCATGTGTGTGGGGCTGCGCACCTGCGGGGGCCTGCACGTGCATGTGTAGTGGGCACATGCGGGGGGCACGCATGGACAGGGACCACATTCAGGAGCATGCACGCATGCGCAGGGGTGGGGTGCATACATGGAGACCACGCATGCATTGCATTTCGGAGGTTTGGCCGCGCACACGTGCATTCACATGCACACATGCACGCTTTGGCCACTCGGTCCAGAAAAAGTTAGCCATCACTGTTCTAGGCTAACATCAGTTGGCAGCAGAGTTAGATTTTTCTCTCTATGTCACTCTACTGCTCTCTGGTGGTCACCCACTATTTTTGCAGGAACAGGAGTGGCAATCTTAAATTGGCATATTTTTTATAATCATCTTTGTTATTAAAATTGTAAAAAAAAAATACAAATGCAGAACATATTTATGCAAAGAATAATATTTTTAAGTTTAATATTGCATTATATCAAATTGATCAATAGTCGTGTTTTCCATACAAAAGCTGTTTTGCAAATGAATTGTAATGGAACATTTACCATTATAATCAGAATAACGTCTGGAATCAAGATAACACATAGAAAACAATTGTATTTTTCTTTCTGTTATATGTTTAGCAGTTTCTTTTGTGAAAGTTAACACAGGTTTGCAGCTGTTTTCCCTGGAGGTTTTCCAAATCCAGGGAGGAATGAAAGATTGAAAGATACTGAATTGTCTGAAAAAATAAAATGGTTATGTCCATTTTTAATTTTATTATAACTTATAATAAACTTTTTTTTATTATAACCCCTTTGCCTTCTGTAGAAGAAAATAATGTGATTTTAATTTGCTAGTATTTATGGTTGCTTAATGTTTTTGTCCAAAATAAGGATTCTATTAACTATCAATGTTATTCTGTGCTTTACTCCAGCGCTTGGAAGATACATAAAATATAACTCAAGAATTGTTCACTTAAAATGTTTGATGGAAATTCATACATATAAGACTGTGTTTACAGAAAAGCAGATGTTATTTTTATTTGAAACACTTTTCAGATATGCTTCTTAAATAGTTCTTTAAATACATCCAAAATGATAGATGGCATTTTAGGTCTAACCCATTTCATCACGAATTTATCAGTGTAATTATTCTTCCAGAACCTCTTCATATCTAGGGGGGGGAAAACCACCATACATTAAAATCACTCTACTTAACTGAAAAGATTAGAACTTATGGGTGTTATTTTCTACCCATCTGGATTCTGTTTAAACTCCTAACTTCGATGTGTTTGAAACTATTTGTAGTATTAAGGATAAAATACCATAAACAACTATATAAGTGCAGGATATGCAAATACTTCATCTCATTAATTCTTACCAATGTTCAAATTTTATTTATTAGGGATTTATTATAAAAACTCTTAAGATACATTTTATTGTTTATGCTGATATTTATCACCTACTTTGGAGATTTAATCAGCTGGAAAGAAATAGTGTGTGTGTGTGTGTGTGTGTGTGTGTGTGTGTGTGTGTAAACTCCCTTTTTATGAAAAAAAAATCTTCAAAAAAAGGGAAAAAAGCAAATCCAGGAAACTACAAAACAAAGATAATCAAGCAACAGAACTGCAAACACCTATAAGCAAGCAAAGTTATAGTGTAACCCGGGGTAGTCAACCTTTTTATACCTACTGCCCATTTTTGTATCTCTGTTAGTAGTAAAATTTTCTAACCGCTCACCGGTTCCACAGTAATGGTGATTTATAAAGTAGGGACAAAACCCCTACCACCCACCATGAAAGCTGGAACGCCCACTAGTGGGTGGTAGGGACCAGGTTGACTACCACTGGTGTAACCAGAAGCCAACATGGATTTGTCAAAACCAGATCCTGCCAAACAAATCTTATTTCACTCTTTGACAAAGTGACTAAACTAGTGGATCAGCGAAATGCTGTGGATGTAAGGCATTTGACACAATAGACCACAACCTACTTCTTGGTAAATTAGAAAAATGTGGGATAGACAGAATCCGCACAAGATGGATTCATAACTGACGGACAAACCACACTCAATGTGTAGTCCTTAATGAAACTCCCTCAATAGTGGTGGAAGAATAAGACACCACCTATCTCCAGTCTACAACACAGCCCTTTCAGCTATTCCAAAAAGATTCCACAACCAATTGCACCCTAATTTAGGTGACCCTGAGGGCCCAGATAAACCCCCAAGTGGCTTCAAAAGTTCTAATGACCAGATGACTGCAAAGAAATATAATCTTTCCATCTCCAGCCCACCTTCCTGTCAGAACTATCATTCTGTCCCCCTACCAACACAACTGATGAAGCTTCTTGGATGAGAAGGAAAATGTTTTCTTCTTCTTTCTCAAGGAAAAAACAACAACAGTCCAGTTGCCTTTTGAAAAAGCACCTTTGAGACAACTATGACCTGGATGACTGCAAATTTCCACAGATAGAGTTGTAAATATTCATGATATTTTCAGTGTGAAAGCCATTTTCAGTGCGAAAGCCAGTTCTGCACAATCGCAGCCACTGAGAAGTTATATTTGAAGGAGATTCTTTTTGATCAATTTCATGAATAGCCACTGTGTATATATACTTGCAGTCAGAGCCATCCTCAGCTACAGCTCCTTACTAAGTAACCCGTCACTGTCTCTCAGCCCAATCTAGCTCTGAGTTATTGTTATTAGTAAAAACTGGAAGAATGAATCTGGACAAAAGATGGGATATAGGTATATCACACAAATTATCAATAAGTAAAATTCCAGGGTAAATGGATTTGTAGAGACCTAAAAAAGAACATGAAAACAAATCTCAGTATATACTGATTTAATATCAAGGTGGCTCAGTGGCTAAGACGTTGAGCTTGTCAATTGAAAGGTCGGCAGTTCAGCGGTTCAAATCCTTAATGCCACATAATGGAGTGAGCTCCCATTACTTGTCCCAGCTTCTGCCATCCTAGCAGTTCGAAAGCACTTAAAAATGCAAGTAGAAAAATAGGGACCACCTTTGGTGGGAAGGTAACAAAGTTCCGTGCGCCTTTGGCATTTAGTCATGCCAGCCACATGACCACGGAGATGTCTTTGGACAGCGCTGGCTCTTCAGCTTTGAAACAGAGATGAGCACTGCCCCCTAGAGTCAGGAACGACTAGCACATATGTGCGAGGGGAACCTTTACCTTTACCTATCTAGGATTTCAGGTAAAAAAAGTGGCAGATCAACTTTTGAGGCATAATTCAGAGCATTTTATTACAACTGTTTGCTTTAACACAACCTCTTATCTCAGTGATAAAAAAAAACCAGGGCAATTAATTGTGAGCATTTTCATATAATCTAAAATATGGAATTCAATAAGTCATAACAGCTCAGCACTTTTTTCCCAGTGTTGTGTCTTTTTCTATGGACAGCATTATAATTACTTCAGAGTTGCCGTGTGGTAAGACGGGCAGCCAATACATTTAATAAAAATAAATAAATAAACAATGTCCTTGATATTTTGATCTTTGCAGCAGTTAGATAGCTGTTGCCATAATAGCAATGTTCTAATAGTCATTTAAAGCCAGGAGAAGAAATGGGAAATTTTAAAGGTAGCTATAACCTGATTATCATTTTTATATTCTATTTTTAGGAGGGACAGAAGCAAAACGGTCATGTTAAATCAATGGCAAGAAATAAAGATTTAGTTAACAGTAGCAAATGTTCTTTATTCAGCAGGGAATGCTCTAAAACATGTGGCTTTTACTGCCAATGGTAAAACAATGAACAACATATGTGAGAACAAACTGCTTAAGTTCCCATTAGAGAAAAGAAGTCATTCCAAGTATTAATTATCACAGCTGAAAGAAATTGGTCAGGGTTTCTTAAATAACTTTCACCAGCTGCATATATTATCATTAGTTCTATAGTTGACCGTTGGGCGGTATTGTACTACTCAGTGGTGAAATCCAATTTTTTTTACAACCGGTTCTGTGGGCGTGGCTTGGTGGGCGTGGTGTGGCTTGGTGGGCATGGCAGGGGAAGGATACTGCAAAATCTCCATTCCCACCCTGCTCCAGGGGAAGTATACTGCAAAATCTCCATTCCCTCCCCACTCTGGGGCTAGCCAGAGGTGGTATTTGCTGGTTCTCCAAACTACTCAAACTTTCCACTACCGGTTCTCCAGAACTTGTCAGAACCTGCTGAATTTCACCCCTGGTACTACTATTATATGCAAGGTTCTCCCTTCTATAACACTCTTAAGCAGAGCTAGCAACTAATACGTAAACATTGTAGAAAACAATGCAAAAGCAACTATCAAAAACATGAGTGAAGTACAAAGAGCAAAAAAAATTGGGACTGTTTTTTTTAAACAGCAGAAAAAGTCAGATATACAAATGATAATCTCTAATATTATGAAAAGTACTAGCAGTTTACTAATACTATGCCATACTACACTAATATGCTGCTTAGGAAGACTATTACTATTAAGATATAAGCTAAAAGGTAGCAATAGCAATAACACTAAGACTTATATACGGCTTCATAGCGCTTTACAGCGGTTTTACAGAGTCAGCATATTGCCCCCAACAATCTGGGTCCTCATTTTACCGATGGAAGGCTGAGTCAACCTTAAGCCTCGTGAGATTCGAACTGCCAAATTGCAGCCAGCCGGCAGTCAGCAGAAGTAGCCTGCAGTACTGCATTCTAACCACTGCACCTTTACCAGGTAAGTAAAGGTCAAAGGTAAAGGTTTCTCCTATCCAGTCAGGTCTGACTCGAGGGCACGGTGCCCATCTTTGTTTCTTGGCCAAGGGAGTCAGGGTTGTCTGAAGACAATTTCCATGATCATGTGGCCAGTATGACTATATGCCAAAGGTGCACAGAATGCTGTTACCTTCCCACCCAAGTAGTACCTATTTATCTACTTGCATTTGCATGTTTCTGAACTGGTGGGTGGACAGGAGCTGGGCCCCATTGTGTGGAGCTCGGATCTTGTACCCTGGATGTCAGCTGACAACCTCAGTGACTTTAACCATTGAGCCATCGTGCCCATAATGTAAGTATATAATGTACATGTGTTTAAGACTCCTTTTTGATATGAATTTAAATTATGTTTAAGGGTTTTCTATTATTTTTAATTCCAGTTTTAACCATCCTGCCCAACACTTACACTGGCTCTTTGCACAAATACTGTGTTTAGTTTTAACACCTCCAAGTTTCACTTTTGCCATAGTTTTAGCTAACAACTACCCTAGGTCACCACTGATTTATAAAGTTAGAAGTAAGTGTTATTAACCAAGATGAAATTAATTCCAAAGGAGAATACTTCAACCAATCTTTATATCATCTTGAATGCTACTCCTAAGATCTTTTCCTTAGAGATGTAAACACTTGACACTTTTTTTACTTTTCATACCAACTGAGACTTAAACTCAGAATGTAAACATTTAACTTGGAGTGTGTATGAGCCAAGGAATCAACTTTCTGCCCATGGAAGATGTTTTTTTTTTCTTGTATGTACATTTCTGCCAAAAAATGTAATAATGGGTTAGTGAGCCATTATATAAACAGTTCACATTTTAAAATGGAATCATTAAGTTTTTTTCTGACACAAGTTTGCCCACAATCTTTTTTTGCATGGTTTATTTTTTATCTGAGTCACGATCAATCTGAATAGAGCTGGAAGGGACCTTGGAGGTCTTCTAGTCCAGTTCTCTACTCAAGCAGGAGATCCTATACCGTTTCAGACAAGTGACTGTCCAGTTTCTTCTTAAAAACCTCCAATGATGAAGCACCCACTAAGTCTGAAGGCAAACTTTTCCACTGGTTAATTGTCCTCACTGTTAGGAAGTTTTTCCTTAATTCAAGGTTGCTTCTCCCCTTGATTAGTTTCCATCAGGGGTGAAATCCAGCAGGTTCTGGAGAACCGGTAGTGGAAATTTTGAGTAGTTCGGAGAACTGGCAAATAGCACCTCTGGCTGGCCCCAGAGTGGGGTGGGAATGGGGATTTTGCAGTATCTTTCCCCTGCCATGCCCGCCAAGCCATGCCCACCAAGCCACGCACACAGAACTGGTAGTAAAAATTTTTGGATTTCACCACTGGTTTCCATCCATTGTTTCTTGTCTTGCCTTCTGGTGCTATGGAAAATAAATTGATTCCCTCCCCTTTGTGGCAGCCTCTCAAATACTGGAATTCTTCTATCACGTCATCCTCCCTCCACCCCAGTTCTTCTTTTCTCTAGACTAGCCAAACCCAAATCCTGCAACCTTTCTTCATATGTTTTAGTTTCCAGGCCTTTAATCGTCTTAGTTGCTCTTCTCTGCACTTTTCCCAAAGTCTCAACATCTTTTTTGCACGGTGGTGACCGAAACTGAATGCAATATTCCAGGCGTGGCCTTACTAAGGATATCTGAGGCATTAGTCGCAGGTCAGAAGATGGACTTGCAATAAAAGAGATATAATTAAGTATGAAAGAATACAATGGGCATAAAGTAAGAATCGGCTGGCCTTTGCCTATTAAAATAATACCTGAGATTTTCTTTACCACCTTATCAGAGCAATATTTCTTATGATAACTGCTGATGCGCCTCTTTTGAACTGCTTGGCTAAACACAAAGCAGATGGTTATAGACGTTATTTCATTAATTCACTGTGATGCAAGAGATACCCTTCCTGATTCTAGAAATACATCATTTCATTAAGTAAGGCAGAATGTAAATTGGTCGAGACAATGAATATGGATGTCATTTAAATTTAAAATTAAAATGTTATTAACTTTTTCCAGCTGACTGCTTCTAAGAAGATATATATTCACAGATGCAAGTCTTTAGCTTTATTAAAGAGTTTCAGTGTATTCATTCTTAATAATGATTCTAAGTGAAACAAACGTTACTGGGTATTTTTAAAAAGTACTTCAATAAAAGTGAATTTCCAGTAAATGTTGCAATTTGCGACTCATTTTTTTAAAAAAATTGAAGAAAACAAAAACAAGTTAAGTTTGCTCTAATATAGAAAAGGGCTCAGATATTTAGATAGCGGGAGTATGCTAAGTTTACCATAATTGTTTTGGAGGAATCAGCAAGAGTTTTAGAAAAGGGCAGATGTTGTTCAGATCAAGCTAACCCAAGTTTATATCCAAAGTAAGATTTGGATAAACAACTTCATTCTCTGACTATCTAAAGTGGGAAGAACAAAAAATAACTGTTTTACAGTTTGAGGTTTTATTTTAAAGCAGAATGGGTTATAATTTGCAAGAAAGCTAATTAGAGAGAATGAAGCTTCCTAAACATTGAAAAACAAGGTGCAGAAGATTTTGTTATGCCTATCTGAAGTAGGATAACAATCTCTACTTGCAACAATTTGCAATGACATTTGCAACTTTATTAAAAGTCTCTATGTGAAAGTATTGTTGCCAAATCTTAGGCAAATATACTGAGTCATTTTTGTAAAGGAAGATAATGTCTCTTCTGAATGAAGCAGAGTTAATTGGCAAGGGTGGGACCAGAGATAATCTCACTAAAGATTAGATTAAAGAAATCATTAAAGGAATCTTACTGAAATCGTTGTAGTCCTTGGTGACTTGACTTTGTCCAAGTGCACGGGTGTCAAACTCAATTTCGTTGAGGGCCGCATCACGGTTGTGTTTGACCTTGGGGGGCTGGGGTGGGCGTGGCCAGCTCAACGTCACTCACATTGGGGGTGCCTGTGGTGGCCTGAGCACTCTGCCAGTGAAAATGGAGCTCGGGAGGGCCGTATGTGGCCCTCCCTAGCTCTGTTTTCACTAGCAGAGGGTTTCAGAAAGCTGTCCCACCAAAAATGGAACTCTGGAGGGCCGTGCGCAGCCATTCCAAGCTCCATTTTTGCTGGCAGAGGCACCGCAGGCTGGTCTTTTGCTGTTTCCAGGGCGGCCCCGCTGGCCAGATCTAAGCACTCCACGGGCTGGATCCGGCTCACGGGCCTTGAGTTTGACACCCTTGTAAAAGTGTTCAGACATGATAATAACTTTGGATCTAATCTGAATCAGCTTTTAATTTGTACAAAGGTTTGGGTACATTTCCCCCAAAATTACTCCATTCCATATATCCTTGAATTAAAACTGTTCATTTAGTACCGTATGAAGTTGCAACAGCACTGAAAAAAATGACTTATGATCGGTTTTCACATTTACAACCATTGCAGCATCTCCATGGTCATGTGATCCAAATTTAGGTGCCTGGCAACTGGCATGTATTTATGACAGCTGCACTGTCCTGAGATCATGTGATCACCATTTGTGACCTTCCCAGCTGATTTCCAACATGCAAAGTCAATAAGGGGAGCCAGATTCACTTAACAACTTCATGATTTACTTAACTGCAGTGATTTGCTTAATAGCTGTGGCAAGAAAGGTCATTAAATAGGACAAAATTCACTTAACAAGTAACAGAATTTACTATCAGCAACAGAAATGTTGGGCTCAATTACCAAGAAGGTATGGTCATAATTCAAGGACTACCTGTGCATGGTTTGGCTCAAAAGTGATCCAATTCAATTTTTTCAGACAACTCTCCTATCTGCCATCTCTCTGCTTTGATTATCTGGAGACGCTACAATCAAAATGAATCACAGCAATCCAGGTTTATCTCCTCTGGATGGATCATTAGCTTGCAATAAACATCTTTGTTCCCTCTCACAAATAAGATTTAAATTTATGCCACATCTTTCCAAATATTGCACATAACATGAAAGGAACACATACAGAATGGAGGAACCTGGCTCTGAATGTAGAACGTGTGAAAAAGATTTGAATGTTCTTTTTTGACCACAAGTTAAACATCAGCCAACAATGAGAAGCTGCTATTAAAAAGGTAAATGCTAAATTAGGTAAATGCTAAATGTTCCTTATATTAATAGGAGGCTAGGGTACAGATCAAAAGAAGTAATTTTTCCACTCTTCTTTGCTCCATTTAAAGACCCACCTCAGAAACCAAAACAAAAAACTACATCATCAAATTCCGGGCAGTTCAAAAACGACAAAGTAGAACAAATTAAATGCCAAGATAATACAATCCCAAAAGCCATCAGAAGAAAGCTAAAAGATCAAAGTCCTCTGCTAAGGTCCAAATGCCTCTCGGAAGAGACCTGCACTGAATGGTTTCAAGCCAAATGAACTTGCTGAGAGCACCATCAAAAAGGATTGCCCATCACTCTCTTTGTGTCATGTCACTTGCAGGATGACCTCTACACAAGAAGCCTTCAAGGGCAGAATTGAACCTAGGAGAGAGAGTCCCACAAGAAGTGGGACCTGAGGCATGTACCGGTAGATTTCTATTGGTAAATATTAGCACTTTGCATATGTCCCATAACCAGGGGTGAAATCCAGCAGGTTCTGACAGGTTCTGGAGAACCAGTAGCGGAAATTTTGAGCAGTTCGGAGAACCGGCAAATACCACCTCTGGCTGGCCCCAGAGTGGGGTGGGAATGGAGATTTTGCAATATCCTTCTCCCAGGAGTGGGTAGGGAATGAAGATTTTACAGTATCCTTCCCCTGCCATGCCCACCAAGCCACGCGCACCAAGTCACACCACGCCCACCAAGCCACGCCCACAGAACCGGTAGTAAAAAAAAATTGGAATTCACCATTGCCCATAACCCTATTATTAATTCTTGCAGTATCAGTATCAAATCCAGAGATGAAACAGCAAGATCCAATTGAATTCAATTCCTTATTTGCTTATACATAATGGACAGAATCTTGCCAGACTAAAGCTATAACTTCCTAATTGACTAGATCTATCCTAGATCTATCCCTTTTTTTTTTTAATTTGATTTGTATGCCGCCCTTCTCCAGAGACTCAGGGTGGTTTACAATCTGCTAAGCAATAGCCTTCATACTTTTGTATATTTATACAAAGTCAGCTTATTGCCCCCACAAACTGGGTCCTCAATTTACCTACCTTAGAAAGGATGGAAGGCTGAGTCAACCTTGAGCCTGGTGAGATTCGAACCTGCAATAATTGCAGGCAGCTGGTGTTAATAACAGGGTGCTTTAGACCACTGTACTACCAAGGCCCTTGTTCTGCTGGTGTACATTTCTTCACATTTTACTGTTCTTTTGCACCTTTATTAGTTTTACAAATATCTCAAGGTAGCGAACATATCCAACACACCTTCCTCCTCCTCTTTTCTCCACAATAACTTTGAGAGTCACCCGGTTGGCTTTCATTGATAAGGTGGGACTTGAACTCAGTGCCCCTTGTTTTTTAGCCTGGTACCTAAATCTCTAGACAAAACTGGCTGTAATCACATGCAGGCACTTTCATACTAATTGGCTAGCTCTCATGTGTGCATCTGGATTTCCATCCTTTAGACCAGTGATGGCGAACCTTTTCAGCACCAAGAAACTGGAATATGCGGATGAGCACCGGCCAGCTGGTCTTAGGGTTTCCAGCGCTCTGGTGCCTAAAGACCAGCTGGCCAGCGCACATGCGGGCACCGGAAACCAGAACAGCTGGTGACAACACGCATGCCCACAGAGAGGGCTCTACGTGCCACCTCTGGCAAGCATGCCATAGGTTCGCCATCACGACTTTAGACCAAGTGTACAGGTAGTCCTCAACTTACGAACACAATTGAGCCCCAAATTTCTGTTACTAAGTGAGACATTTGTTAAGCGAGTTTCGCCCGATTTTACGACCTTTCTTGCCACAGTTAAGTGAATCGCTGCAGCTGACAAATTATTAATCCACTTGTGAAGCAAATCTGGCTTCCCCATCGACTTTGCTTGTCAGAAGGCTGCAAAAGGGGATCACATGACTCTGGGACACTTCAACCATCATAAGTACATGTCAGTTGCCAAGCGTCTGAATTTTGATCACATGATCATGGGGATGCTGCAAAGGTCGTTAAACTGTGAAAAACAGTCATAAGTCACTTTTTTCAGAGCTGTTGTAACTTTGAATGGTCACTAAATGAACTGTTGTAAGTCGAGGACTGCCTGTATTTCCAAATCATCTCAGTAAGCAGCCCCACATACAGCACATTCAGTAAGTTAAACACGTGGCAATGAATTTATAAATCACTGCTGTTAAATGCTTTCAGTTCAAAAAAAGGACTAAAATAGGATCGTTTAGATGGCAGCAAAGAGATTAAAGAAACTTGTCCAGCCCCAAAACAACACCCTTACCCTTGATCAATGGTCTGAATTGAAACAAAGCAACTGCCTGCATAAAACAAGTAAACCAGAGAATTCGCTTCCTTATGTTTTTGTGAAGGTTTTCTTAAGTACTATTTAAAGACAGCAAGATAATGGTTTTGTTAAACTTGGTGGGAAACTCTCACCCTCTAATTTAAACCTTGGATAAGGAGTCTCCTTGTAGTACTTTGCTCAGCTTGGGGGAGGGGGGGGAAGAGTCTTAAGGATGGTTAAGTAACAGCCAGGAAGCAGTCTTTAGACAAAACCAAAATTATACTTTAAAAAGAGACTTCTGCATGATTGGTAAGGTTTCTGACGTTCTGTCATCATTGTTCTCCGCGCCTTTCTTCTGTTTTTCCAAACAAGTTCAGAGTAATAACATCCAAGTTTTTCAAGCTGAATTTTCAACCCACGTTTGATGTAGATTAGATCTACATGATGTAGACTTGCCTATGACCAACAGTGACACTGGTCAAGCTAGAAGACCAACATTCCTAAATTTTAACCCTCTAGATCAGGGGTGTCAAACTGGATTTCTTCGAGGGCTGGATCAGCATTGTAGTTCTCCTCCATGGGCTGGGGGGGGGTGTTTTCACGGCCCATTTTTGGCCTGGATGGCCTCCTGAAGCACTTTGCTGACCAAACAGAGTGCAGAGGGCGCCCCCCCCTGCTTCCCAGTGGGCCGGTCCTTTGCCATTTCCAGGTCAGCCCCGTGGGCCAGATTTAAGCACCCCACAGGCCAGATGCGGCTCACAGGCCTTGAGTTTGTCACCCCTGCTCTAGATGCCAGGACAACTACCCCCAGCTAGATGCTGTGAGTCATATCTGAAAGGGCCAGTTAGTAAGACAGGGAGAGACGGATGATTTTGACTTTAACTATCCCCAGATACAGTTTGTTTTCTATACTTCGTATTCATATTTGCACAAACAATTAACATAAGAGCCGTGGTGGCGCAGTAGTTAGAATGCAGTACTGCAGGCTACTTTTGCTGCCTGCCTGCAATTTGGCAGTTCGAATCTCACCAGGCTCAGGGTTGACTCAGCCTTCCATACTTCCAAGGTCGATAAAATGAGGACCCAGATTGTTTGGGGGCAATATGCTGACTCTGTAAAACCGCTTAGAGAGAGCTGTGAAGCACTTTGAAGCGGTATATAAGTGTAAGTGCTATTGCTTAGTGCTATATGAGAAACAATTCTGCTATCCAGTTCTTAACTAAGGGGAAAAAAACACCTGAAATTTCCATCATTGTAGCTATATCAATTTTAAATGTGGATGGCCCAATGTAGATGAACAAGAAATGAGAATAATTTGGGACTTAATCTGTGCTTTATGCAAGTCTAGATAGCTTTGGAAAACTCAATTAATACATGTGAAGAACAAAGATTTTAAATAAATAAAGCTTTTGAAAGTTAGTGGCTAACCAGATGCTTCTGGATTCCTGGAAAGTAGGAGAAGGAGATAGGAACCTCTCCCAGCAACTGGTATTTTGGAGACACGCTGCCCCATTTCAGAGGTAAAACTGAGATTGATAGCCCTTAGTCAAATTATTCCCCCATAACTAAATCCAGTACCTCTTTAAAGCCATCCAATTTACTAGCCATCCTGACATTTTATGGCAATGAATTTTGCAGATTAATTATGCACAGTTTTAAAGTTCCTTCTCATCAGGTTCATTGCGTGCCCTCATAATATAGCAGCCTTTCTCTGTATCATGCATGATTCATACACCACAGGCATGTCACTTAAGTCCTCTTTTTTCCACATTTAGGCCTAGTTTCCCCCCTCCCCCCGCCCCCATATTTCTACACTGCACATTTTCCACATTAGAACATAGTCTTTTCTTGCAGGAAGATGTTTGAGCACCCTAATGATTTTGAATGCCCTTGCTTGCACTTTTAGTATCAACAGTAGACTATCAACAGTAAAGACCTTCAAATTTCTAGGTTCTACCATATCTCAAGATCTAAAATGGACAACTAACATCAAAAATGTCATCAAAAAAGCACAACAAAGAATGTTCTTTCTGCCCCAACTCAGACAGAAAGCTCAAACTGCCCAAGGAGCTGCTGATACAGTTCTACAGAGGAATTATTGAGTCTGTCATCTTCACCTCTATAACTGTCTGGTTTGGCTCTGCAACCCAACAAGACAGACATAGACTTCAGAGGTTAATTAGAACTGCAGAAAAAACAATTGCTACAAACCTGCCTTTCATTGAGGACCTGTATACTGCACGAGTCAAAAAGAGGGCTGTGAAAATATCTACAGACCCCTCGCATCCTAGACATAAACTGTTTCAACTTCTACCCTCAAAACGGTGCTATAGAGCACTGCACACCATAACAACTAGACACAAGAACAGTTTTTTTCCCGAACGTCATCACTCTGCTGAACAAATAATTCCCTCAACACTGTCAAACTATTTACTAAGTCTGCACTACTATTAATCTTCTCATCGTTCCTATCACCCATCTCCTCCCACTTATGACAGTATGACTGTAACCCTGTTGCTGGTATTTTTATGATTTATATTGACTGTTTCCTAATATGATTTGATTGCTTATTTGTTCCCTATGACTATCATTAAGTATTGTATCTTATGATTCCTGATGAACGTATCTTTTCTTTTAGGTACACTGAGAGCATATGCACCAAGACAAATTCCTCATGTGTCCAATCACACTTGGCCAATAAAAGAATTCAATTCAATTCAATTCAATTCTATCCTATCCTATCCTATCCTATCCTATCCTATCCTATTTTAATGGCTCTTATATCCTTTTTGAACTGCAGTAAGCAGAACAATAGACAGAATTGCAGATACAGATATTTTCTAGATCCTTTCCTTTTTCCCCTTCCAAAATATCTGCCCAAGTTCAAAGACTCAGGAATGGGCTGAATTCAAACACTGCATTAAACCTTAATGGGAAAACCCTTCTTTTTTGTAAATCATGGATTGTGACTCTGCATATTTAACAAGCTCAGCCAATTATGGTTTGCTGAATACCATGATTTGTTAGGTATTCAGCATTTAAGGTTAACCTGGAGAAATAGCCTGAGGATCATTGCCATGTGTAATTATGAGCCAGCAATGTATATTTTAGTTGATGATAGTTGATCAAAAAGATCTAATTCCATGACCACAATAAACGTTAATGTTCGGTAATCCCTACTACAAATCTTTCGACAACATCACAGGGAATAAGAATTCTACTATTGTGTAACTTAAACAGCTCACATTCTCCCAGCTCTATGATCCGTAGGCGAGTACAGGTTTACTAGGTAACTTATTCAACTCCTTGTAATTTACAGCTTCAGACTCTGGAATGGCTTAACTGCAGTAAGAATATTTAGAAACCTGGTGCAATAATTTTCTCTCTTACTGTTAACAGCAGAACCTGCCTTAAACACTAGGAAGGTGTTCAAATCCTTTTAGTGTGACCTTTACTGACAATTATCCAGAATGTTTACTAGATGATTTACTTTGGTTATTCTTCAAATAAACTGATGTCTGGATGAATGTGATGAATTCTAATCCTTTGACCCTTTTTGCCATCCAGTTAATCCTTTCCACTTCTCCCAACTATCAACTCTCGGCCATATTTCCTTCTTCCCATCAATCCCTCCTTCCACTAACTTTAACATCTCATATACAAACAATTAACTTTTCTCACCACATCTGACCTTAAGCCTAATCATTGGCCATGTTATTTTTCATTAATGGAATAAACTGATTGACAATGTCACACAGTAGAAGAAAACAACTTAAGACTTGTTAACCAATTGAATCTATTTAATACAGTATTGCAGCCATATATTATAAAAAAATTCCAGAAATGCATTCATTCTCACACTTAATTAATAGGGACATAATTAATAATGCCTTGAACAGCACTATATTTATAATCCGTTAAATACTTGGACTCACGATCACTCAACTTTCTTGCTCACTTCAAGAAGATCTTGCTATTCCGAGGTTGTATCAAGATCAGAAAAACAGCTGAAATTCATCAATCATGTGGTGTCCTTAGCATGTGTTCCTCTCATACTGTCCATCTAAACATCTTCAAGCTGGACCTTTTTCACAAGTGATAATGGCAAATAAACGATTCCTTTGTCAACTTCATCTACAAGTAATCATGTCATACTGTTGTGCTCTCTTTTACGTTTTTAGTGGGACATTTAAAAAAAATTTTTTTTTCCTGAAAATGAATCTAAATGCTCCAATTCCTATCAATCAAGACAAGGAGACTTGGTGGTGCAGTGGACTAAAGTGCTGTTAAGTAGCACATAGCTGCCAGCTGCCTGTAATTACTACAAGTTCAAATCTCACCAGGCTCAAGGTTGACTCAGCCTTCCATCCTTCCGAGGTAGGTAAAATGAGGACCCGGATTGTGGGGGCAATAAGCTGACTTTGTATAAAAAAGAACTCCGCTTGGGGGGGGGGGCCAAAAACCCTACTAAGCAGGTATATACAAAAGTATGAAGGCTATTGCTTAACGCATTGTAAGCCGCCCTGAGTCTCCGGAGAAGGGCGGCATATAAATCCAACCAACCAATCAATCAATCAATCAATATTTCATATTCACTTTCTGCTATAAAACATCATTTTATAATAATTTACCTTCAATAGCTAACATCGTTACTTCACAAGTAGTCCTCAATTTACAACTACAATTTGGCCTGGAATTTCCATCATAGGTCGGTGCAGTCATAAAGCAAGCCATCACGGGACTATGTCTGATTCTACGACCATTTTTAGTCGCAAAGGTGCTTTTTTCAGGAGGCAACTGGACTTTGTTTTTTCTTCGAAGACGTTTCCATTTTCATCCAAGTAGCTTCTTTACTTCTGACTGGATGGTAGAGAATGAAAAGGAATAAGAAACGAAACCTCTTCAAAGAAAAAACAAGGAAGTTCAGTTGCCTCCTGAAAAAGCACTTTTGGGTCAACCATGACCTGAATAACTGAGAATCGCTACAGACCATTTTTAGTGCAATTGTTAAGCAAATCCAGCTTCCCCAATTTTAGTGCAATTGTTAAGCAATTGACAGCTGCTTGCTGGAAAATGGCTGGATAGGTCTCGAGTCACAAACATGTGACCGAAGGATGCTGCAACTGGTCGAAATTGTGACTCAGCTGCCATGTGCCCAAATTTTGATAATCTGATTGTAGGGTTAGGTGTGGTGGTCCTAAGTGTGAGGACAGGTCACAAAAAAACTTTTTCCAAGGCCATGGTAACTTTGAATGAACAGCTGTAAATCAAGAAATTCCTGTAGATTCTTCCCATCAACAGAAAGATGACTAGTATGATTTAGGAATATAGAGAAATGTGGTTATTAGTAAAAAGTAAATGTTGCATTGAGTTTTCAAATTGGTATTTTTCTTAGAACCATTATTGTAGCCACATCATATTACTATGTATATAAGTTCTAATTTATATAGGGAGTGCTCCACTTAACAACTGTTCATTTAGTGACAGTATGAAGGTACAATGGTACTGAAAAAAGT